>CAWVNO010002231.1:52200-141200 GCA_963930645.1 Salticus scenicus | reverse complement strand
ATTATTTATATACCGTAAAATCCTGAAAGTACCCCCCCCCCCTTTTTTTTTTTGAAAAGCAAAACGGATAAATTTCAGGTGGGGGGGGGGGGGTTATAATCAAGATTCTTTTTAAAAAATGAAGAAAAGGGAGGGGAGGTTATATTTGATGGAGGGGGTACTTTCGGGATTTTACGGTACTTACTTAAAAGGAAATATTAAAGGCTATCATTTCTTACATTATAGGTAAAAAAAAACTGCATAATGATTCCATTGATAACGTGCATCCGACACTTTATGAAAAATTAGTTAAATTAGATTAAAACTTAATTCAAACACACCATTAATAAAAACCACAAATTAAAGATTTAAAAGAAAAATTTATACATAAACATACTATACATATATACAAAACAAAAGAAGATTACAAGAATAAATTGGCTAAATTTAATAGTCTTCATCGGAAAATCTGTCAAAATCATCTTCACTGTCTTCATCCTCCATGGTAATTACTGTAAGTGTGCCCGAAGATTGGATGTAGCTTTGTTGGATGGAGAAATAAAAGGGGGGGGGGTTACTTTCAGGATAACGGAGACATTTCACTTTCAGCGAGAAAAGGGGGGAGGGTATATTCGATGGGGGGGGAGGTTACTTTGAAATGCAAAGTTTATTTTAAAGTTACATTAACACTTGAATATGTCCAAAATTTTACCTATATTATTTTAAAAATAATGGGTGAATCAGGGTTTTCATTTGAGGAGAAAATTGGGTGAGAATTTCTTGCCCCCTTACTCAGAAACCAAGTGATATTTCTAAAAAAAAAAAAAAAAAAATGGGAGAACAGAAAAATATATTTTTAAAAAAATTCTGGATTAAAGTTAATGCTAATGATGTGTAATTTTATAGCTCATTGGTATAATTTGAGTTTAATTGCTCAAATATACTGATTTTTTTTTTTTTTACTGCCAATCACTGAAATAGAAAGCTATTGCACTGCAAATGGAAGAAACTTAAATACCTGCAATACAAGATTATTTGCCTAATTTCAAATTTTCTGGTGTTTCATTGTAGAAATACAATGTATTGTTGCAGCTGATTAGCAAAATACATAGTTTTCTTATCCAAGTTTTAAAACTTTTTAAAAAATTTCAACTTTTCTAATGGGTCTGTTAAAATTTTGAGGATGTTTGTGAAATGTTTTCCATTTCAAGATTGTCAATTTTTATGAATGGCCTGTTGTCAGAGTAAAAATTTTTTTTATTTGGTCTCAGAAGAGTGTATGAATTTCTCTCAACTTTAAAAATTATGTGAGAAAAATTTAAAAAAAAAAAAAACTTACAAGGTTCTCATACTTTAATGGGAACCTTGTAAATTCAATGAAACCTCACTGTTAAAGCCATCCACTGTGGGATACAAAAATGGCTCTTTAGAGAAAAGGCCTTTTAATGGAAGTTGTTCAGGAAATCTTAATTTGGGTAACAAAATTTTTAAATCAAATAGTTTTAGCTGTTCATATTTACATTATTTGTCTATATATAGCTTTGTAATAATCTTTAATACTAGTTTTAATTTTGAAACCTTTAGCAATAATTTTCTTTTCTAAGAAATTTTTATATACCAAAACCAATTGTACAACTTATCTTCATTTCTGAGTGAAAAGTGGGTCTACATTAATCTATTAATTTTCATTAAAGTTTCCTGACAAGAAATATTAACTTTTGCTTTTAATTTATAATCTTAGCTAAGATTCCTACACAGCCGCTTACATCCATAAGACATCTATAAACACGTATATGATCCATTAAGGTGCCTGCCTACCTTTAAAATGCAATTTTCGGTCAAAATTCCGATTTTCTATTTTTGGGTTAGTATTAAAGCCTGACATTTTAGCTTTCTAAATCACTTTGAATTTTGTTTCTATCTTGCTTAGAACTTGAGTTACAGGCATTTTAATATTAGTCACTCGCCAGTTTTTGAAACCGGAAATGACCCGGAAATGTTTGTTTACTGTTCTACTCAATATAAGCATCAAAATTTTTTGCTGAATATAAAATGAATTTAAATAAAGAAAATAAAAAGCTTTGAAATAAATCAGGAACTTATTAAAATTATTTTTTATTTAATAGGTAAAATCTTGTTTTTAAATCTGTTTTCTGCTTTTTCTCAAAATGAGATTTTTAGCATTTTGCTTTATCCCAAAACATCATAACACCAAAAGTTATAATTGAAACGTTATGAAACTCTGACAAAATACTCTGGAGGAGTTGTTTTAGGGATTGAACTAAGATAATGAATATAGCTAATTTTTTTTTTTTTTTTTTTGATAGAAGTTATGAACTGTCATGTAAATTCATGATTTTTTCAGCATGTAAAAATGTTATCGTCCCTAAAATATTAAATAACATGGTTATAGTTTTAAGAATAGTTCACTCCCTTAAGGACCTTTCAATACTGTAAAAGCACTTATTTTCGAGCCGTAATTTTCACGAAAATGAAGATATCGGTGGTTTCGCGAGCTGAAAATTTCGCGAATTTTATGTGAACAGAACCGAAAGTTGAAAAATCCTAACGTTGAAAAGTACCTAAATATAAAAACCCTTTTGCATAATGCATATTAAGAAATTTCCGTCGCTCTAAAAACAATTTATGCTTACAACGGTGCTTATACATCAACTTTGGCTTTGGCTCAACACGCACATTCCACCCCAAACAATTTTCTTTTCTTAATCCCTTTTTTCTCATGCTGTTTATCAAACTAGGGACTTCTGAACCCCCCCTTTTGCACTGAAAATGTAATCACCCCACCCCCTTAACTTTTCTCGGATTCGGACCATCAATGCATGTGAGTTTTGGTAATTGAAAAATTTCTGTTTTTTTTTTTTTATTATTATTATTTGCTGCGAAAAAAAAAAAAAAAAAACAGTATTTCGCGAGGCTTAAATTTTCGCGATTACGATGGGCTCGCGAAAATAAGTGCTTTTACAGTAATCTAAATAAAATTTACTGAATAAAAATATCTTTATTTAAATTTGACTTATGATGTTTTGTAAAAGTGCTTTTTTTTTTTGCAAATTTTATGCATATTTTGAGCCTAAATTTCAAAATGTTTTAAAATTCGCATTTTTTTTTTTTTTTTTTTCAGGTTATTCACTGTTTTTTACTATAATCTATCATATAATGCACATAAATAGGCAATTTTTCAATTATTAAAATAAATCACCTCCGAAGGTAGGCAGGCACCTTAAACTTATATAAATATCCTACAGATATCTATTAGCATGACAAATGTCACTCTTTTTTACATCCATTAGATGTCTGTTACAAATCCGATAAATCTCCAATAATTGGACTTGTTAGATTTAATAGATATTGAAAAATATCTAAATCTTGTTTTGATCCAACATGTTACATCTATTAGACATCGAAAAAGACACGTCTAAATTTCATCTACATTTAAACATCTAATAGATATCTATAATTAAGGGCCCTCTTCACTCACCGTCGCCGGAAGCCGAAGCTAATGTTATTCTACGGGAAATTTTTCTTTACAAATAACTTATTAACTAATACATATTTTTTAATTCTGTTTTCACATTCTGAAAATTTCCAGCCATTAAATTGACGAAAAAATTAAAAAAATTATTTTTTTAATTTTTAATATTTTATTTTGAAGCTGCAAAATACGAATTTTTAACATGTGAAATTTTTTCGCTTTGTAATTTCAAAATAAAATATTAAAAATAAAAAATAAAATACATTTTTTAAAAAAGGTCCATCAATTTAACAGTTGGGAGTTTTCTGAATGTGAAAACAGAATTAAAATTATGTATTAGTTAATAAGTTATTTGTAAAGAAAATTTCCCCATATAATAACATTGGCTCGGGCTTTCGGCAACTGTAAGTGAAGAGGGCCGCTAGTACATGATATCCAGGACTTTTAATGGACATTCTTTAGATATTTTGTACATTTTATGGATCATTTGGATGTAATTTAGATGTCTAATGGCTGTATGGATTAATACTTTTATTTTGACATTTAAAGTCAAAATTACCCATTTAGAAACTATTGCATTTATATTTAGTTGCTAAATAAGAGTGTGACACAAAATTTCTTTTCCCAAACTTGAACTTCATCTCTTCAAATGTGCACATTCAGAAATATAGATTATTACATATATGGAGATTAACCTGAGTTTTATAGTGAGCAGTTAAAGACAGGGTTAGCTTCATTTTGCGTGACCTAAAAAAAAAAAAAAAAAAAAAAAAAAAAACTGGGTTTTACGATAAAATCCACTTGAAAATTGCAATAAATTGTTTTAGCTATGACATCACTTTCAAGTATTATCCCATGAAACTTGGGCTATTAATACCTGAAAAAACTACTACGTCAGAAACGCCAAAGAAAAATACTGGAAATGCATACAGCTGTTTCGGTAGCCTAAAGCTTTAACCAAATCCGTTTGAACTAAATCCGGCCCATCTCCTATATATACGAGCACTTCTCCTGATTCAGAATCCTTTTTGCACTGAAGACGGTACGCTTTAGGCTACCGAAACAGCTGTATGCATTTCCAATATTTTTCTTTGGCGTTTCTGACGTAGTAGTGTTTTCGGTTTTAATATTCCAACGCCAAGTCTCCTGTTATTAATTGAGCTATTAATATTTAAAAAGATGATTATGTAATCTATAATTTTTGCTAAGTTGTTAATTCAAATTGTTTTGCAATGTTTTTTACTTTAAATTATTTTTAAACTACCTAGCAAATGGCTCTAACAAAAGAAAATAGAGATGCAATTTTAGAACGTGTGATCTTAAATCATAGAAGTCTTCAGGGAATGTCACAACAACTGGCTGAAGTTTATTACATCATGGAAGCTCAGCGCCTTAGTGGTTATGGATTGGAATGTTTTGCTGCAAAAGTAACTTTTTTTTATTTTTCTGTAATATTGTTTGTTTTTATTTTAATTTTTACAAATAAAGTAAAAAGGAAAAAGTTTAGTTTTTACTTTCTTCTATATGTATATATAGAGAAAGTATTGGATTCGTGAAAATTTTTGAACTCCAGTTTTCGATGAATTTACACGTTTTGGGATGTCCTGAACATGATTTGACTGTTTTTAGAAAATGTGTGTCTGTCTTTTTTGTTTAAACTGAGTTATCTTTTCCTTGATATTATTTTTTTTTTATTTGAGAGAGTGTTGAAACCAATATATATATGTTCTTCGCACGTATTAGTTGGCAATCATAGAGGATAAAGTGAGATAATTTAAGTTTATTTTATTTAGTCTGTCTGTGTGTATCACAAATTTTGTGGACGTTGTATCTCACGAACCAATGAACGCAATTTAACCAAACTTGGTATTTAGTTAGACCCTGACATAAACTGATGCTGATTAGATTTGTGAACAATTGTTAGCAGGTGGCGCTATTATCGCAATTTTTTGTAAACTTTTAACATGGCAGTATAGGACAAAATTTCATATAAATGTACATAATGAGAGTTATTTTATTTGTGTGATTGTAAAATTCATATGAATTATTGATAATAGTAGTAGTTAACTAGGGAAAAAAATTTGTGAATGTGGGGGCATCGCCTCACCCCCTGGGGAGGAGTAAATTTTCATTATGGGTATCTTTCAAAATATCTCGTCAATACCTTTAAAACGAATAGTTGAACTATAGATCTGTGATAATTTAAAACAAAGTTATCAATTTTCTTTTCTTTTAACGAAAAAAACTTTGAAAAATAATCTTATTTCTTCTGATTTGCAAAAAATTGACATCTTTCGGCATTTAGTGATAATATAATTCTGTCACATAAAAATCGTCTGCATTTATAATGGAAAATTATTTGATAATTTAATAAATAATTTGTATTGAATAAATTTAGTGTAAAATTATATAGAAGAAAGTCATGTGGTGGCCACATCATACTAGTTTAAGAATGAAAGTATGTATTTTTGTCTAAAATATTTATTGAATTAAATCAAATGTATGTTAACAGAAGTTAAATTTTTAATATTTCTGTATTAATTAAGTTATAATTGGGTTATATTTCAAATTTAGAATTCAGTATTAATTCTTGTATAAATTTTGGTTTTCAGAGAAGTTGTAATGTGCTTATAGTAGTTTAATTGTGCAAAGAGCAAAAAATACCGAAGAAAGAAAGAAGTTGCTAATTTTAAAAAAATTTAAAAGTTTTTAAAAGGGGAAAAAAAAAAAATGCATATTTTGGCAAAACTTTTTTCGTAAACATTCAAATGTAGTATGTGTGTATTATATTAATACCCGGAGTTTGTCAAACACTCAGAGCATATTTGATTTTCTATATTACATGAAATATTTTTATATATTCATGCTTGTAGAATGGGTACTGTACTGCAAATGGTCAACTAAAAATTCTTGAATTATTTCATATCTTTTGGTCTTTCTACGTCTTTTTGCATTTAACGATTTGTGAGGTGATAGTCAGACATTCATAGAATGAGATTTTAATGCAATTAATTTAAATATAAACAAACATTTAGAAATATTTATTCATGAATTCATCAACCGTGAATATTCATTTTAAGTAAATTGGAGTGTAAAGGTTGATATTTTTATTTATCAACTATGTGAAAAATACCAGAGCTAGGAATCGAACCCGGGCACCTCCGCTTAACACACGGATGCTCTACCACTGAGCTACCCTGGCTGATAACCAGCTAGGCATTTCTGACATAATATTCGTTGGCCAAGTCACCGTGTCTGCAAACACAGCTGTATCAAGTGACAATATTAATATACAAACATATTTGAATTAAGGTTACTTAGATCTTTCTGTCACGGTCCCAGCTTTAGTCATCTCTTTGATAATCTCCATCTGGTTTGGCAAGTGACTCCTTTGTTGTTTCTTCTTGTTGGAGAAGGCAGTGCCATCTCAGGTAGAAATTTTGGGTTGGTTCTGCAGTTTAAGCTGTATTCATTAGTCAAGATTTCTACAGTTTCTCTATTGATCTCATAATTATAATTTTCATATTTAATTATTTTTTGTGGGTATTGAAATAAATTTTTATATTTGCTTTTTTGTTAATTTTTGTTAAAGCTGTTGTTTTTGTTCGATTGTATTTGATATCCATTTAATATTCTTTAATTCTGTTTTTTATTTAAATTGGAGAAATCACAGTACAGCAGCACCATCTGTTGAATGATTTGCATAGTATCAAAATCAAAACTTGTGCAGTAGTTTTTGAAATACCGTTGGCACAAAATTTTTGTCTCTCACACACACAGATGAACAGACATTTTCTAAATAGGATCAGTTCATGTTCTGGATCTCTTGCAATGTGTAAATGTATCAAAAACCAAAAATCGAAAATTTTTTACCCATCTTATACTTTCTTTTATTAAATGTAGAAAAAAGTAAAATAATAATAATAATAATAATAATAATCAGAAAATGCTGCCAAATATGCAATTTCCAATTTATTTTAACAGTAAAATAATATGGTAAAAAATTCAGCTTTAGCAATCAATTAATTCTTATTCAATCCTTTTACTAAATTATGGAATGTTCTGCTCGATTTTTATTTAATTTAATAATACTATCAGTAAATTCCATGCATTTAAAAGAAAAATTTTTGGTGACTGTCTTAGAACATTGAAACATAAACTGCAGCAGTTTTTCATTTCTTTTTTACTTTATTTTAAAAGTGCAAGGATGATCTACAATTTGAGTCTATAGTATATAGTACCATAATGTATAAAATTATATTTTATATAAATAGAATTATTTATATACAGTGGGTGATCAAATTATTAGAAATTTTTTAATTTTTTAAATTTCAAAAAAAAAAAAAAAAAAAATGGACCGGGATTACAGGCATGCAGCTAACATTTAAAAACTCACTTTTTCCGTTGTCAGTTTAGTTCAGTGTGCAATTAGGTAACCAACCACAAATTGAAGAACGACGCGAATATTTTGGATCACCCTGTATTATAAAAAGCTATTAACGACTTGTAATTTTAAAACATAGTTGCACATATTGCATATAATATTTACATGTTTTGTTGTGAAAACTGAGCAATTATTTGGGCAGATATGAAATTTTTCAAAAATTATTAATATTTTTGAAAAGTTTTTTGCTTATAATAAGAACGGATGGCCATAAAAATTTACAAAAAAAAAAAAATGACGAAACATTAGGGAAACATTATTCAGTGACATAAAATTCCCACATGTAATATTCACTGAGACATGAGCATTTATCATTGTGGCCATTTTTCAACTTCTTTGAAATGGAATATATCTAGTGTTTGATGCTGTAGTGGCCTGTTGAACAAATGGTCCATACATGGTACAGTTCTGTCTTTTTTCCTGACTCTCCCACCATTATATTTATTTAACATTTTTCACTTTAACAGATTGTGGAAACATACTACAGAAGATTACAATATAAATATAGTGATCAGACAGTCGGGAAAAAAGACAGAACTGTACCATGTATGATGATCTGAATCGTATCTTAATTTATAGCTCTTTTACATCCACTAAGCTGTATTATTAATTATGTGCCACTTTTGTTGCCAGCATGTTTTAATAAATTCCTGCAACTTAAATATCTTTCAAAATATTAAACTTAAAATGTTTTTCAATTTGATTCTCTTTTTCACTTCAGGATATTAAAGTATGAGTATAGCTTTTTTGTTGTATTCAACAATTATATCCAAAGATTTAATCTGAAACATTTTATATTTATTTTAGGATTCTAACAGCAATGCTGTAATTATTGGTGTTTCTTTAATGGGACTTTACATTTGGTATTTAAATAGCAAACCTTCTGTTTATCTTTCGTAAGTATATTTTTCTATTTCAGAAATGTTCTTAATGATAATTGTATTTTATGCATTATTCATTTGTTAATTTAAAAAAAAAAAAAGAAGAAAAATGGCATTTACTGATAATTTATCTTTTATCAATATTTTATAAATCATTATTCTCTCATTTAGATTGCATAATGGGATTTTTTTTTTTTTTTTTTTTTTTTTTCTTTTTAAACATTGAAAGTGCAGTAAAAGATAGGTATACAACAATTTTAGACTAAAAATGTTAATTTGTTTATTTTTTAATGAAAAGTCCTTTATCTTATTAAGAAAAACCTAAAATAAAATTAATGAAAAAAGAGTTTTGTGGCAAATGAGCTGTTACGAAAACGTGCCTGTTAAGAAAGCGTATCTGTCAGGAAAGTAACAAAATTAACAATTAAGGATAGTGTTTTTTATGATATTAAAAACAGTAAAATAACAGCAGCCCTTTTCAAAACCCAAATGGAAAATATCAAAATCGATTTTAAAAAATTTCAAAATTAGCTGACTATCACAACTACTTTTATGCCATGCTTAAAGCAGGAAGTGGTTGACATTTTGACACATACAATGATGTGTGAAGTCCATGGAAATCTATGTAAGATGGCCCCTTTTTATTAACAAAACGTCAAGTTTAAAAGGAGAGTAGTGGGTAGAGATAGATCATTGTACAACACTAGTACTGAGAACAACTTCTATGAAGCAAATTCTGAAATCTGACCATAGCCTCCTAAACTAGATGCCTGTCGCGTGGCTGGGAAACTTGGCAACAGTTGAAGCAGTAGACAGCGCCACCTGGTACAGATTGCATGACTTTTTTATTCAGCAGCCACCAAAAAGTTTTAAAAATGAAATATAATATGAATAAAAGGCGAATAGAATCAAAGAAACGTTGATTATTATATCATATACCACTTCTTAAAATTATTGGTGACAGTTGAATAAAAAAGTTGCGCAATCTGTACCAGGTAGCGCTGTCTACCGCTTCAATTGTTGCCAAGTTTCCGAGCAACTTGACAGGCATCTAGTTTAGGAGGCTATGATCTGGCATACTTTTAAATGTTTTTGCATTTAAATTCAACTATTGAATATCAAAATTAAATCCAAGTACAGTATCGGACCTTTTATCCGGCATCCCGAAAACCGGAATGTTCCAAAAACCGGCATTTTTCAAAATTCAAACTAAATTGGAATTTTTTTTTTTTTTTTTTTTTTTTTTAATCTTACATTTTTAGCGAATCCCACTTTGAATATGAAATAATAATAATATTAACAATAATACATAAAAAGAAAGAAAATCCTTTAAAACCTCGTTCTCCATAAAGGAAAAATAACTTTAATTACAATTTAAAGAACTCAAAAAGGATATCTCAGAACAGTTTTGATTAAGGCACCCATTGCTATTGCCAATGTACAGCTCACGGAATGAGTCGATACTGCAAACTGCATCACAAACCAGTACTTTTCATCATTACAATACATATAACAAAATATTATCTTTTTAAGTAGAAAAAAAATAATAATAATAAAAGAAAATTATTTTACTTTGGCGCTTCTTTTGAAATTCACTGAAATGAATGAACTTTACTTTTAAGATTAATGAAACAAACATTTAAAATTGTAATAGAAAATTGAGCTGCTTTACTGCATATGAATCCAAAACTGCAGCCAGAAAAGCTTTCGGAGGATCGACAACTTTAGGAAATAAAACTGAATGTTAATTAAAAATGATTTATAACTAAAATATTTAATATTTTTGCAAAATTATGGCCAGGCATTAATCCAAAAACACATGAAAATCTGTAAACATCAGTCACGGCCACGCAAGTGTCGTTACACCGAATCGCATCCCTGTGTAATGAATCAACCCAGTATCAAAACATCTTTCTGCTGCATTCTATGAGCAAAGAAATGGAACAGATAAACAAACGCGATTACTGTCACGTGCTTCAAGGTCAATGGACCTTGTGCTACTGGGTCATTCTTTCAAATGCAGAAAGGGGGGAAAATAGATGTTACTGCAAACGATCAAATGTGAGTCAGTGCGTTGTGTTTATCTTCTTTTCTGCGTTTGTATTATGATAAGAGCTCTGCATCTGTTTTTATTCATGATCTTTGAGCTTCTAATATATATATTTCTTTTATCACTCATTTTTTTTTTATTTTGTTCTTGTATGTATTATTTTATCAGTACAATTTATAAGCATGTTATTTTGTTGTTTAATGGGAGGGGGTAATTTTTGCAGATGTAATATTTCCGTTTTTCGTCAGGGACCCGAAATCCGGAAAATTCCAATAACCGGAATCGGGTCGGTCCCGCGATTGCCGGATAATGGGTCCTGTACTGTATACCAAACAAATAATGATTCCCATAATTTTTCCTGTGAATATTTGAATAAAAATTAGAGGTTATTGTATAGGTATTTTAGGAATAGGAAATCACTTGGTTTTTGCTTTTCAGCAAAATTCTTACTGACATATTTTAGCAAAATATGATATCTTTCAGAAAATGAAAAAAAAAATGTCAATTTAAACCAGGGTGGCTAGCAGTCAGGAAAAATCAAAGAATCAGGGAAAAGTCAGGGAATTTAGAAAATCTGGAAAAGTCAGGGAATTTCCTTTAAAGTCAGGGAATTAAAAAAAAATTTGTGAAAATAAGCTATATTAATCATTAAAAAGTCAGGGAATTTGAAAAGGTTTAAGTGCTAGCCACCCTGTAAACCCTGTTTATGATGCTTATACTCAAAAGATTTTCTTTTAGCTTTTATATACTTAGCCAAATTTGCTAACTTATCTATGTAATGTGTAACATATGTTCGTATTTTTCAAAATTTTCTGATCATTTTAATCTATTTTTTGTAGATGGGATCAAATTTTAAATTTAGTTCATCATAAAAGATGTTTTGGCATTGAACACCGTAACGGCTCTAAAGTTCTTCAGACATTTTTAGTAAGAATCTTTAATTAGCTTAATTCATTATATTATTTTTTTCTTAAATCTCATTTTTTCATATCAAATGTTTTGCATTAACTTTTGCAGGAAGATTCTCATCTGGCCAAATATGTATATAAGACATGCATACAGCAGCATAGTTTTTATACAAAAAATGAAGGACTTGTTAGGTAATTATATTATTATTTTAAATTTTTATTATCCCCCACAATCATAAACTTATATTTATGTTAGAAAGGTATTAAAACTTCTTCACACACCATAAATTTTAAATCAGCACAACCGGTTTCGAAAGGACGTAGCCTTTCTTCATCAGGTGCAAACACGTGCTACTGCCTTGGAGGCAAAAGCAAGACTGAAAGCAGAGCAAAATCCAGAGTGGGAGGAGCAACACTAACAACCAATAGGAAGCATCATGCAGGGCATGACCAATCAGAGAGGAACGCACGTACACACATACCAACAAAAGGGAGGGAGGGAGGGAAGGAGTAATCAATTAAATTTATTTTATTTATTTATTTAATAAGTAAATTTGATAATTTTTTTTTTTTTTAACTAGAACTATTTTATTATAAATAATATTATGTTATAAACATAATGAAGGAAATTATTTAATTGAATTAACCAAATTTTTCCAGGCTGTAGACAGCAAAGTGGAATCAGATTTTTCATTGACAATTTTATCGCGATTAAGGTTAAAGAAAAAAAAAAAAAAAATTGGAAACCGGTTGTGCTGATTTAAAATTTATGGTGTGTGAAGAAGTTTTAATACCTTTCTATTGATTTGTAAGCCAGTTTTTGAATTTAGTTTTTGGTTATATTTATGTTATTACATATATATATTCTCCCCTTCAGTACACCATCTGCTTCAGGAGAGCATTCAGAATCAAGGCCTCCAAATATGTATGTTAGTTCTATTTACTTATTTATTTATTATTCAATGAAATATCTTTTAGCATTTTGAATTTGTTTTTCTTTTATAGATCAGTTGTAGCTGTCAATTCTAAAATCATTACTGTAAATGTAAGTTTATTTATTTTGAATAATCATAATTGTTTATTATTATTATTATTTATTTATTAGTTTTTTAATTTAGTATTGAAATATTTTTATATGCTTTACAAAACTATTTCTGATGAAAATTAAACTTTTTAATTTAAAGTGATAAGGTACAGTTAACATTCGTTATAACAACCCTCTGCATTTTTCAGCAAAAGGTCTTTATAACGAGTGGTCGCTATAGTGGATATAATTAAAAAATTTGGACATGCACACTCAGTTCTGTAAAAATAGGCAACAACTAAATACCAAAATTACTTTTTATCATTGGTATTAAAATTGAAATTTTATCAATTAAAAAGATTATTTCTAAAATCAAACTTAAATAAGGAAAAAATGGTATTATAGAATTACAGAACATTTATTTTCTCAAGGCAAAATGAAAAATGGTCATTCGTCTTTTCTCCATATGTGATTTTTGTAAAACAAACTTTTCCATTACACTATCGACTCTACAATTTGGATGTTTAGAAACATGGTCTCTTGAAAAATACTGGGAAGATTGACCACTGAATTTGGACGTTGTATTGGGACTAGACGATACTGCATGGTTGTTATATCAGAAATAAAATAACATAGAGTGCATAGGAAAACAATTAGGAATTTTATTGCAGGTTATTTTAATAGATTGGTCTTTATAATGTGTTGTCATTCTAATGAGCGTCGACTGTATAATACATGTAATTTTTCAATTATACATATGAGCTGTATATGATTATGCTTTCCAAAAAGATGGAAGATTATTAATAACTGCTTTCATATTTTTTTCAGTTGGGATTTTTAAATACTGTGTGCTTAATATTAAGAGCCCGCTTCCCTTACCGTTGCCGGAAGCCCAAGCCAATGTTACTCTATGGGAAATTTTGTTTCCTTATAACTGATTAACAAATACATATTTTTAAATTTTGTTTTCACATTCAGGAAATTCAAAACTGTTAAATTGAAGGACATTTAACGGATTTTTTAAACTTTTAATATTTTATTTTGAAGATGTAAAATATGAATTTTCAGTTTATAGTTTCAAAATAAAATATTAAAAATTTAAAAAGTCCATCAATTTAACAGTTGGGAATTTTCCAAATGGGAAAACAGAATTTAAAAATATGTATTAGTTTAATGAGTTATAAGTAAGCAAAATTTCCAATAGAATAACATTGGCTTGGGCTTCCAATGACGGTAACTGAAAGCAGGCCATTAAAAGGATTATGTCACAGTTGATCAAAAAAATTAATTATAACAATTCATGTAAATTTTGTAAATATATGAGGATTAAAAGCGTTTTAATTTATGTAAATAATACAAATAAGCATTTTTCAGATGTGAGCAAGGGGAAGGGACAGCAGAGATCAGATTCTTCAGACTTTAGTAGGATTTTCAGGCTTTTTATATTTCAAAATATTCATATTTATGTTAATTTTCTGTTTTAACATGTTCTTGAGCAATTAGTTTTCATTTATTTTCATATTTGCTTATTGAAAGTATGATTTCTTGTTTCTTCTTTTATTGCAAAAATTAAATTATCTTTGAGTATTTCATGTATTTTCAGACTTTTTGTCCATTTCTCATTTCATCCCTGGGAACATAATACTCTCTTCATTTTCAAAATTCTTTTTTTTTTAAGTACAGTACTGTCTTGTCCCTCCCTTGAAAGTCTTGTGCCATTCCCTGTTTTTTTTTTTTTTTTTTTTCTGTTGACACTTATGATAAGGTGCAGAATATTAAATCCTTTAAAATTGATTCTTTAAATGAAAACACCCGAAAAAATATACACTACTTGCCATTAAAATTGCTACACCAAGAAGAAATGATAATAATGGAATGAAATTTGTTGGACACATACATTATAGTAGGAAGAACAATTAATTAAAATTTCAGGAAATTTGGAGTAATATGTACTGAGAAAACAGTACATAAAGCAGCGATCTCTGTGAGCAATAATAGCACTTATTTGCCTTGGCATTGAATCGAACAGCAATTGATGAATATACGGATAGAGCACTTCATAAAGCTTTAACACGATGCCACAATTCATCGATTGAAGTTATTGGGGCCAGTCGCTTTTCAACGATTAAACAATCATTTTCATTGGTGCAAGATCAGGAGAACGCGCTGGCCAGAGCAACAGTCTAACACATTCTGTATCAAGGAAGGTCCGGACAATACAAACAACTTGTGGTCGTGCATTACCCTGCTTAAATTTTGTGCTTCGGATTCTTCGAATGTAGGGCAGAGGGGCGTGCCTTAATTCATCAGAAATTTAATGGCCACTATTCAGAGTGCCACAAATGCGAACAAGAAGTAATCGAGACTTGTATCCAATGGGAACCCATAACATCATTGCGAATGATGGACAGTATGATGATGTCGAATCCCAGCTGGCAATGTGCATTATTCATAATGCCATTAAATACGGATAAGGCAATCTTGATGCTGTAAACAGGATTGTGATTTGTCTGAAAGGTGACTTCACGCCATTCCTGCGTCCAGGTTCATTATTGACCACACATTAAAGGTGCCCATATCAGTGATGCAGTTTAAAGGGTAATCAGAATTTTGGTAGCCGCATACTGGTCTTTAAAGGAATTAAAGCCAACAGAACTTATATGACAAAAATATCCATTATTGTACCACAGTAATTGCAAAGATGCAATCTTAGCCTTAGATAGGCACCTTGTGTGGAAAGTTGCTCTTAGTTCCGTTAAACTTTGTTAAGCGGTTGTACACTGTTGACATGCTGCAGAATTGTAGTATTGCCCTGGATCCCAGAGGACTGAAAGATATATTTTGCATTGCTTACATGACAAAAATCTGCTTCATTTGTTTGTATTTTCACTTCTTGTTCCAAAATTCTCCACTCTGATTGGTTATTAATCTTAATGATGGGCAGTTTGTCTGGGTTAAAAATATCCAGGGTTAAATTAATATGTAAGAATTAATCACACTTACTTAGAGTAATATTGCTCTTATATTTGCAAAATGATTCCTAAAGTGTCTCCCATTTTTTTAATTCTTGTATTATGACGTGTCTCACCATGCAATAAAGTTTTCAGGGGAAATTACAAATTCTTAGTTATCTATAATTTTTAATAGGGATTTTTTTAATAGAGTTTTTCTTTAAGTAAAATTAACTATTTTATACCTTTCATATATGTATTTAGTTTAATCTATTAGTTAATTATTTCATCAGAAAAATTTTTGGATTGTGCACCTAAAAATTTTAATCTTACATATTATTACTGCAGAATGTATAATAATCTTCTTCCAAAAGGACTTAAGCAAACACACTTATTTTTCAGAATCAGAATGAAACTAAGCCCACCAAATCATCCTATCAATTGCAAGAAAGTCAAGAATCTTTAGGTATCTTATGTATTGATATCATTTTTATACATGCTTAATCATTTAATAAAAAATACTTTTTTAGGAAAATTTCCTTATCAGCTTTTTAGAATTTGAAAATTTTAGTCAGAGTATTGTTAGGTATATTTATTTAATATAGGTATATTATATATGTAGGATTTTTCAATGCATGTTTCCTCATATCATTTGTTAACTAGCGCACATCTGTCATGACGTCAGATGTGACGTAACTGTATTACGTAATCAACATCGCATCTTCGCTTCTCAGAGAGAGAGGTTTATATGAGTCTCTACGAAAAAGCTGTGCTAAACGTGCGGCATAGAAGTGCCAGCATTATGTTATTCTTCTTTTCTATATTATTAAATGTTGTGACTGTTTAAAAGACTCTGCTTTTTACTCTGTGGACCCATTTAAACCAACAATATATCTGGTATGTTCTATTTTAATTTGTTTTATAAATATTAATGTACCAAGAACACTATTTTGATATTGTATTTCAAATATATTTGTTACTGCATTCTTCTTTTTTATCTAAATTCAAAGAAAGATAAAGTATGTAGCTGACAGTACTAGTCCAAGTTGTCTTTTAAAACAAAAAAGAAAAAAAAGCAAATTTATTAGTTTTATATACATAAAATTACAAATACAGTACCCGCCACTTATTAAAATCGCATTCTTTCTTAGCCAAAGTGATTTTATAAAGCGGCTGATTTTTATATGCGGCGAATGTTCCTGCATTCAAGAAAAAGGTATTACTTTCCAGAATTTGGAAAGAAATTTCAAAAGGTATTAAATAATGGAATTAATAAACAATATTAATTAACTTTTGTCAGATGATTAATTGCTACTTCCAAATAAGTAAATGAAATACATTCCGAATTCCAATATACTTTTCTTTTGAGAAAATCATCATTACTTTTGTCAAAAGTTCACACTTTTCTTTTAAATTTAAAATCTTTCCGTTTAAAACTCTTGCTTCTTAGTTATTTCAGAATAACAACAAGAAATTCTTTTTTAATAATTAACAATTTAAAAACATATATATCACGTGTGAACCAAATCAAATTTGTAACTTATTACCACGCATTGAAGAATACATTCCTTGAAATTGTTACTAAAACAAGTGATAGGTTGTGTTTAATTTGTAAGTATGCTTTAAATGTAAACTTTTCGACAAAGATTGATAACAGAGAGATTGCTGAACTTTATTTTCTTTTTTATTTCAAAAATAAAAAGTCAGTGTAAATAAAAATTTGCTTAGCATGCATAAATGGCATTTTTGCTGCTGAAGAGTTTTTTTTTTTTTTTTTTTTTTTAGTTTATTAACCGTCAGTATTGATTTTATTAAGCAGCGGTTTTAAAATTGGTTTGTATTGATTTAATTCCGGCCCTGGCAGTTTGATCACATTAAGCGGCTGATTTTATTAAGCAGCAGTTACTGTATATGTATATACAGGGTGTAAGGGGGAAAAATATAGTTCCAAATTTTAGCAATAGGTGGTATTTTAAGTGTCATATAAAATAAAAGATGTGACATGTGCACACTTTGCAAAGCCAGTGAAGCACTTACTCAAAAAGCATTTTAAAAATGATAGAATTATCAGCCATTATTTTGTAACAACCTGGTTATAAAGATCACTCAATCTTTATGACTACTGGCTATGGGATTATCTGAAAAATGTTCTGTTCATTGATCCGATTGGAAACTAAATTGAAGCCACGCTTGCTCAACATGACTCCTTGATACACTTCAATCTGCTATGGAACATGCTATTTCTCGGCTTTAATTTGTGGTGTAAACAATGAACAGAACGTCTCTTGCCCAAGTCTTGCAATAATTAACAACCAATTTCATTGTTTTTTTTTTGTTTTTTGTTTTTTTTTTAACAATTTTTAGTTTCAAGACAATTAAAAACAGATTTTATTATTGATTTTTTATACAAAATTTGGTCTCAGAACATTTAAAAACTTATTTTTCCCATCTGATAGGGTGCATGACCTTACTGTGGTGAATGGGCTTACAATTAACAGTAAATGGGACTGTTAACTATTGAATGACTTGTGAGTCAATTTTTCAATAAAAAACTCTTACAGTCATGCACATTGAAGAGTACATTTGGTTTAATGGGCAACTCGACCATAGTCCAATCATATTGCACTTGTAGCCAAACCCATTTACTATGTGTAAAGGGATCGTTTATGATTTTTTTTTTTTTTTAATGCTATACCATTTTTCTCTTCAAACATATTAATTTAAAAATTTTGATCATTCTAAGCAATGATTCTCTTTTTACTGCTTTTTAAAAATCTAATTATAATCACCCTGTATATACATATATATATATACAGTGGAACCTGTCTAAAGTGACCACCCTAGGGACCGGCTAAAATGGTCACTATATGCAGGTGGTCACTTTATAAAGTCTCTTTAAAATTGGAAGATGGTCACTTTAGTCAGGAAAATGGTCACTTTACTCAGGTGGTCACTTTACCAAGGTGGCCACTTTTACAGGTTCCACTGTATATATATGTATTTAGCAGGGGCAAAAATTTAGAAAATTAAGTTACTCGTATGCAGAACCATGGGTGAAAGTTTTCAGTCTATTGACTGAATTCAGTCTTTTTTTATGTGTTATAATACAGATAGGCCAATTTTATGGAATTAATCTTTGTTAGGGGCAAATAAAGGTCCTAATTTTTTTTCTGAATCAGCCCCTATTAATGTTAATTCAATTATATTAATAAATAATTTTGCTATGTTTTCATACTTATTAATGTAACCTTTGGAAATGTATGTTTTGAATATCTACATACATTATTTTATTATATTTTACTCAATATTACAATATATATATATATATATATACTTCAGTCCAGCGAAAATATTTTACTTTCACCCATGTGCAGAACCAGTAATTTTCAGATTTCAGTAGTCTGTTCTCCCATTCTATATTTTTAAAAATATTTAAAAATTTGTGAACTGTTTGTTTTACTAAGACTTCGTTTGTTTATAAATTTATAAATCAAATATGATAAATTTTTGTAAATTTATCAACAAATACAAATGAAGTCTTATGTAAATCAAAAATTTATGTTTTACTAAACAAGCTTAATGTCACATATTTACTATTAAGAATTCAAAGTAAAAAAAGATTATGAAAATGAAATTAAATGAAAAATTACAGATACTATGTGATATTGTATAAAGAAATACATTTACTATTGTTATAAGATATTATTTTGTAACAGATTCGCTGGCAGTTTTGGAGAAAATTAAAGAAATAAAAAAATTTGAAAGCTTCGCTAGTCCCATGGACCACTAGAATTTGTGTTTTGCTGGTCCAATGAATATGTTTGTGGTTCCGGACCAACAGACCTCTGTTAATTTTGAGCTGTGTTTAGGGGCTTTGTAGTTAAAGTTATTTATGAAATATATGTATATATTATTTCTAACCACTTTTTATGTAAAAATAACTGATTATTTAAATGTAAAACAGATAATGTTTCTGTATTCCTGAATTTATTATTATTATTATTATTTTATTACTTAGTAATAGTTGTAGATTTATGTGTGTATATATACCATAAAATTCCGATAGTAACCCCCCCTCCCTCCCGATTATAACCCTCCCTCTGAAATTTCGCATACTTTACTTTTTTGGAAAATTCCGTTTATAACCCCCCCCCCCTCCCTTACCTTTGGTGGCTAAGTTCGCCACTCTTTCGTTTTTCCCATGAGTGCTGCAAACATACTTTTTTTAAATTCTGAAGTCTTATATGTTTATTTAGAAACTTTAATTTGCATATGAACATATCCAAGTGTTATTTTTACTCATCTTTTTAAAGTAAAATAACTCCAAATTAAAAAAAATGTGGCGTTGTTTACATTCTTTAAACTCCAAAATGTTAACTGCTATACGCAAGCGGCTGTGGCTTTCACAATCTTGCTTATGCGACTTTGTTTTTGAGATCACAACTCTTTTCTAAATTTTAAATTCTCTTTTTAATTTTAAATCATTAAATAGTGTAATAATTCCGTAATAGTACTTGCATATGTAACTTTAATAGTTATAGTTCACCCTGTTTTGTTCTTTCATATCAGTTAATAACAGTGCAATTAACTGTTTTTTTAACTGCTAGCAAATTCTAGACTGCTCAATTATTATTCTATGAGACTGCTTTGCTTCGCGATCGCGATTTGTTTATCACATGTTCGTGTCTGTTTCTGTTATTCCGAATCTTTTTTTTTTTTTTTGCTAAAATAAAAATTTAAACTGATTATTAAAAATTTTTTATTATTAATAAAATTTAATAAATAATAATCAGTATCATTATATTGTTAATACAATTTAGTAACCATTAATATATATTATAATATTAATAAAATTAATAATACTTCTAGAAAAAGATTGTGAAACTTCCAATTATAACCTCCCCCCTTCCGAAATCGTCGTACTTTTCCAGAAACTTCCAAATATAACCCCTCCCCCAGTTTTGACAAATTTCCCCTTGAAAAAAAGGGGGGGGGGTTACTATCGGAATTTTACGGTATATATAATGTACCTTTCTGTGTGTTGTAATATTATGTACTTTTGTATTTCAAAAATATGTATTTTATAAATAAATTTTAAAATGTTTTTCAAAATTATTGTAATTTTCAATTTATTATTAGTACACATTTATTGTTTTTGTAATAAATAATATATGCTTTCTTATATTTCTATCCTATTTGTTGTTTTCAGATGGTCTTGGTGTGTACCATACAGACAGTGGTTACAGTGAAGTCATACCATCATCCTCTTCTTACAATTCAGTTTCAGATATCAGTACAAAAGTTGAAAAAACTCAAAGTTCTTCTCTTTCTAACTTACCTTCACAAACAAACAGCATCTTTTCAAATTCTGTTAGTTCTTGCAATACTCCATTAGTTTCGAGTGTGCAGCCCTCTTATTCTCAACCTCTTCATCAAAATTTTTCTATATCACCTGAAAATTACTCTCCAATAAGACGGGTGTCACTTTCAGATGCATCTATTCACCAAGGAAGTCATTTAAATATCCAAGAATCTAGACATTTGATTGAATCAAAGCCAACAAATTCAATACTTCCAGTTTATCGTCAAGCTCCAGATTATGATACTGCAATAAAATTAAAATATGGTGTACAGAGGTATTAATTTGTGATTTCCTTTTTAAAACTTTATTGTATTTTAAAAATACAGTAGAACTTTGATAATTCGAAATATCCAAAAATTCGAATTACATATACTATTTTGTCAAAAAAAGTGATAAATTAAAAAATTAAAACTCTACAATCAAAGATTTAACACATAAACTTTATATCTAAGAATACTGCTACATTACCCTTTTACCCTTCCCCACCCCATTAACACATTCGCTGCCACTGACGCGCTGGTGCGTCAGCATGGCGCTACCTCCCATGCCGGTGACGCTCTGGGGCGTCAATCGAGTATGATAAGTAAACTGCTTTAGTTTTAGTTCGGATTTGGAGGTTGAACGATGAGGTTTTTGTGGCACGTTAGTGAAGCATTATTTTTATATTTTCAGTGCGTGGTTTTTAAATTTTGTGTTTAAATTTTTTTTTTTGTGCAGCCAACGTTTTTAATCATTAAAACACTTTTTTTAAATTCGGCTTCTGAGGATGGATATATAAATTTTGGTGGCAGCGAATGTGTTAAATCAACATTTTTTACGAGCTTAATTATTCAACACTTTTTTAAAAATAGTCAAATATTTTTTATTTCTTTTTTAAGTAGAATCTTCTACATTACACATGACTTTCAATTCACAAAAACCTTGAAGTTCATGTATATGCACCGTATCTTCTGGTGCACTAGCTAGGGGCTTCTCTTGTATTTCCTTATCCTTCTTTTGAAAGACTGTTAAAATGGATAATGCACTTCAGATGAGTAAAATCTTGGGAACAAATTTTACTGTAATATTTTTAAGGTGATCGTAAGAAAAATTCGAATTATCCACGATTTTTAAACATTATTTTAATACAAAATTAAAGGGACCGTGTAAAATATTCAAATTATCCAAAATTTCGAATTAAACAAGTTCGAATTATTCAACTTGCACTGTATCTTGTTCTTCATATTGAAATAATTTTTAAATGGAAGCTAAACAGTGACTGATAATGAATATTTTTTTCTTTTAAATAATAATTAATTTTTAAATATTTTGCATCATACTTTGGTATTCTAAAAAGAAAAGTATGTGTGTGTATATGATTTTAAAAACTTTGTTTTCTATATCTTTTCAAAGTGACTTTCTTTTATTTTTTCTTTCTCTTACCCAAGCGTATGGAAGAGAAAGTATTGTTTTTGAATCAAATTTTCCAAGTAGTTTTTCTTGTGTTTACACGTTTTGAGGTATTCTACATATTTCATTCGTCATATTTTGGTATTCTAAAAAAAAAGAAAAGTATGTGTGTGTATATGATTTTAAAAACTTTGTTTTCTATACCTTTTCAAAGTGACTTTCTTTTATTTTTTCTTTCTCTTACCCAAACGTATGGAAGAGAAAGTATTGTTTTTGGATCAAATTTTCCAAGTAGTTTTTGTTGTGTTTACACGTTTTGAGGTGCCCTGAATCAAAAAATCAGGTGTTTAGTAGTTGATCTGTGTGTGTGTGTGTGTTTGTCTGTTATCAGCATATTTCAAGAACAAATACAGTAGAAGATCTTTATAACACAATTCTATATATTGTAATTCTCTATATAATGCACAACTTCTTAGACGAATTTTGCAGTTTAGAAACACATTGTAAAAATCTGTTACCCTGTCAAGAACTTTTGTTTTTCTTTATTTTTTTAATTCAGAGCTTTTTAATGAAAAAATTGCTATCATTACAATTTTTTTTTTTTCTTTGAAAATTAGTTATATAATTTATGATTTGGTACAGGCATATATGGACTATATTTATAAAGTAAATTTAACAATGAAACTTATGATCTACTCAACTTCTGTTCTAAGGAATGTAAATTAAAAATACCCTATTCTGTTTTGCTGTTTCAGCATATTTTGCCATGTTTACAAGGTAAGCTTAATGATTTGTGAAACATGAACTATATAATGTAAAACCTTGTGTTTTTAGGTTTGCGTTATAAAGATCTTCTACTGTAATAGCATAGCAAGAAGTCCAAACTCGGTATTCTAAATCCTATCACATGGGGATGCTAAACTAAATTTTTCATAGAGATGAAACAAATGGTTTATTAACAGGGCATCCAAAAGAACCGTAATACATTACGTCTATGGGCAAAATTTCTGGTAAGTATAGTTTTTAACGTCTGTAGGCTGCATTAAAAAAAGTGAAATAAGCATATATTCTGTAGAAATCTTCTAAGAAGATAAGTCATATAATGAGCAAAAACTCTGGAGTTTTTGCAGATATCTTCAAAACAAAAAATTATATTAAGATCTAAAGGAAGGTGCACAACTAGATGTTATAACAAACATACATACAAGTTGCAATGTTCTATGTCAAACTTTTTTATTTATGCGAGATACACGCACAGGTATATACATATAAACATCACAAAAAATTGTGTAAAATTGGTGTTATCTTTAGATTAGAAGATCGCATATATACACTGTAATATTTTTAATTATTAGGTTGAGTCAAAAGTTTTGTCCGGTTTCTAATCATTTATTAAAAGTTAAAAAATTATAACATTTTAATTAACATATTCACCATTACTTTCAACAACCATTTTCCAACGTGGATGCAACATTAAAATTCCACGGTTGTAAAAAGCTGCTGGTTCTTGAGTGAAGAAGTCGACAATGTCTTGTCGGAGATCGTATTTGTTGCTGAAGCGCTGTCCACGAATAAAGTGATCTAGCGACCTGAACAAATGGTAATGTGTAGGGGCAATGTCAGGGTTATATGGCGGGTGAGCGAGAAGTTCCCAGCCCAACTCATTCAGCTTCTCACGCGTCTGGTTTGAAACGTGTGGTCTTGTGTTGTCATGTTGGAAGAAAACTCGAGCTGGATTAAAACCTTTTTTCATGAGTTTCTGTTGAACGTGGTTCTCTTGAGAGCAATAGACATCTGAGTTCATTGTTTGTCTTTGAGGAAGAAGATCCCAATGCACAACTCCTGTTGACATCCAAAAAATGCACAAAAGTGCATTTTTTGAATGCATCCCAGGTGTAGTCATCTTAATTCCAAGCTGATATGGGTTTAGCCATTGACATCTGGTTTTTTTGTTGGCGTATAGTACCCACTTCTCTTTACAGGTAAGAATTCCACGCCGTCCATCTCGGATAAACTCTCGCAGCAGCAATTGACAGACTGATTTTCAACGATTCTTTTGCATTTTGTTGGGCTCATGCAGTACCATTTGACGACGCCTAATCTTCAGGCCAATTTTGTGAAGGTGTCGATTGACAGTTGACTGAGAAATGCCAAAACCTTGCCCTTTCGGGTGGTTTGAGTCGGATCGGCTTCAATCACACAAAGTAAAGCTCTCATCGGTTGTCGATGGTTGCCCAGAGTGTTTCTTTTCGCCGCGGTGCATATCCCTGGAACATAACTTTGCATATCAACGTATGCATGTTCTTTCGTTTACAGACTTCATACCAAATGTTGCACATACGTTACGACTTGCTTCAGTTGCATTGTGGCCTTGTTTGAACTTGTGGAAAATTAGGCTGCGGATTTGTTCAGGATTTTTTTACATACTTGGTCTTTTTTAAAGAGTAATAAGTCTGTGAAAATTAAAATAACATAACAATTAAATACATCATTTCGATCAGCAGAAAATGAGCTTTCAAAATATATATAACATTCACATTACAACTTTAATGTAACATTTATTGATACGCAAATAAAAAATGGACAAAACTTTTGTCTCAACCTAATACTACTATATTCTTTTATACCATTAATAGTTAATTATAACATTGCTTTTTTTTTTTTTTTTAAGTATAGTGCAAGGTAACTGTAATTAAACTTGGTCTGTTTAGACACTGTAGCTGTAACTAAAATCCAACTTGAATGAAAAATTTGTTGATAACCAATTCAAAAAAAGCACTAAAAGAATCTAAAAAACAAATCCACTTGGGGGCGTGTTATATCAAAATATAAACTACAAATTCCAATACAAGCATCTTGATTTATTACAGATTCATATTTTACAAATTATTTATCTTTGTAAAGCATATTGTTCAATGTCATCAAGTTGAAAAATGTAAAGCCGGTGAATAATATGTTCAACAGTTGATCGCTAGTCTGCCTGCATATACAACATTATATAATCTTTCAATTGCAGTGTCATAATTATTACTTTTTGTAGTGTCACAATGCTTTAAAATGTAAAAGCAACAGTTTTAAGTAGGGTAATTCCATTTTAAATCAACAAATTTTCAAAAAAGTTGTTGCATGACAATTTTTGATTTTGATGACAATTTGCATGTGCTTTCCCCATACCTTTTTGACCACAAAAATATATTTTTTTTTATTTAAAAAAAAATTACCCTTTGATATGAAGGCTATTTTTGTCGTTGCCAACAGCAAAAATTAGATATTTTGATGCTTTGCTTTATGAACTATAACTTTTTTCCTATCAAAGCTATCAAACTCAACTATAGCTCATTGGAAAGCTAAAAAAAAAGATCTTTTTCCATATGGTATCAATAAATTTGAGATTTAAAAACAAAGGTTATTTTTTCAAGGTCAAAGTTTGCGATGCAAAATTAATTTTTTGCCACTTTTGAAAATTAAAAAACCTATGAAGGGCTTGGAATAACAAGCCCTCTTTTTTTTCTTATATACATATATAAGGTTGCTTATTGTATTAAAAAGTTTGGCTTGTTACTCTGCCCCCTTCACAAGATACGACCCCCCAAAGTTGCAAATTTTCTAAAAAATCCAATTTTCAATGCTAAAAAAATGCATGTGGGGGGCAAGGTAAATTTTTTTTTACTTGTGTGATTTTAAGTACTTCATACCATCTTTCAAACAAAAAAAAAAATTACTTTGTTATTCAAAGGCGTTTGGCAGCTATAAGGGTCTGAATTTTCAAATAATCACACTAAAACCATCCAATTTTTTCATGTACTTTTTTTTGGAAACATGTCATTTATTATTATTTTTTTTTATTTGATGGACTTAGATTGACCTCACAAATAAGAATATATCATATTCCTACTTTTCCTCATTTATAGTAATCTATTTGCCAGTAAAAGCTATAGAGGATTTTTATCAGAGAGATGCCTGTAGTCGCATGATGCCTGGAAAAAAGGACTGTATTTCTGTGAGAGGAATGAATGGGGAAAAGTCAAACCTTCAAAAAAGGCTCATTTTATGTGACTTGAAGGAACTTTACATACATTTTAAAGAAAATTATCCTGATTTGAAAGTAGGGTTATCTAAATTTGCCGATCTTAGACCAAAATTTTGTGTGTTAGCTGGAGCATCTGGTACACTTTCAGTGTGCATTTGTTTGTACCATCAAAATGTAAAACTTATGCTATCAGCGATTAAAAGTGATCATAGCTACAAAGATCTGCTGCAGATTATGGTCTGTGATACTGAAAATGAGAATTGTATGTTTTCGGAATGTACTGCATGTCCAGGTGTGGATGCCATTTTATCACTGATTTCTCCAAGTAACAGCACCCAAATTGACTTGGAAAATGATGAATTTGAGGATTTGCAAGTTTCATATAAGCAGTGGATGTCCACAGACAGATGTGAACTGACATCATGTGTGCTACCTTTACAAGAATTCTTGGTTAAGTGTTGTGAAAAACTTGAGCATCTAAAGAGCCACCATTTCATTGCCAGTAAACAAGCAGCATTTCTAAAATCAAAGAAAGAAGATCTGGATAAGGGGGAATTTTTGATACTTGGAGATTTTTCAGAGAATATCTCTTGTGTTGCTCAAGACGAGGTGCAGACGAGCAGACCTATCACTGGTCAGGTGTGCAATGTACGCTTCATCCTTTTGTTGTCTACTGGGAAAAAGATGGAGAAATTCAAACTCAAAGTTTTTGCTTTGTAAGCGACTGCCTTGACCACAACACAACTACATTCTACGCCTTTCAAATGATCCTTGTTAAAAAACTGAAGGCAAATCATGCTTTAATTTCAAAATTATTCTATTTTTCAGATGGATCTGCCGCACAGTACAAAAACAGGAAAAACTTCATTAACTTGAGCCATCATGAACAAGACTTTGGGATAAAAGCAGAGTGGCATTTTTTTGCTACATCCCACGGGAAAGGCCCTTGCGATGGGATTGGAGGAACAGTGAAGAGGCTAGTGCGAAAGGCTAGTTTGCAACGACCAGTCAGTAATCAAATCTTGAATCCATTAGATGTCTTTGAATACTGCACTGAACATATTAATAGTGTAACGTTTTTCTATGTTTCCTGTGATGATGTTAATGCAGTAGGAAAAGTTCTTGAGGAAAGATATAAAACAGCACTATCATTACCCCAAACTCGGTCTTTCCACAGCTACATTCCACTCAACAGAAATATCATTCATGCCAGACGTACATCATTTTCTTTAGATTTTACAACCTTTCATGTCATCAAAGACGAACCTATCAACCTTAGATTATCCACACCAACAACCCGACCAAAGTTGTCCGATTATGTTTGTTGCGTATATGATGGTGACTGGTGGCTAGGAGAAGTGGTGGAAATAAAGGTATTTGATGTCGAAGAAGAATACAGGATCCACTTGTTTCATCCTAAAGGACCTGGAACATCGTTTAAAAAATCAAGTCATGATAACCAAACTTGGGTTCGGTTTCAAGATATTTTGAAAATCCTGACTGCGTCAGAACCAGGGTTGTAATTTTGACCGGTCAAAACTGATTTTGACCAGGACGCTGGTCAAAAATGGTTTTAACCGTCCAAAAATGGTCAAAAGTGGTCAGCACTGTTAAAAATGATTTTAAACAGCTTTAATTTTAATATAATTGTTTTTGCAATTAGAAAGAACTTAATAAGTAATAAAAACAATTCATTAAAAATAATAATACTAATATAATAATAATGTTAGAAATTTAAAAATGGACCATGCAATATAAAAATATAAACCAGTTACAGTTAAAAACATCAAGGAAGAGGAAATAGGTATCTTTGAAACACATGAGCTGCTATTAACAGCATAACACAACACATGAATTGTAGTTAAAAACAAAACATTAATTTCAGTTAAAAACATGAGTTGTAGCTTAAAACACAAATCTTAAAATTAAAACAAACAATGTGGTGGTTTGCAGTTAAAATTTTATTAATGTCTATAATAATATTAACTGCAGTCACCATACTTTTGTTATAACTTGAAACTTATTCTGACGTGCTGCAGTCTCGATTTAAAGAAAGTGTTACTCCAGTTCATTTTCTTGCACATATGCTGAATCCTGTTTATATGGGTAAAGGTATTGATGAAGACAAGCAAGAAATAGCAAGACAATGGTTACACGATAACACTGATCCTACATTTTTGCCACTTGTGATTGCATTTCAAGGAGAGTCTTTACCATATCCGAAATCCTTTTTTTCTGAAAGCGTAAAAAATACACTTTGACCTGATGTCTGGTGGGCAGCAATGAAGAAGAAAAAAAGGCATTGATGTAAAATTTGTTGATTTTGCATTACATCTAATGAACTGTTGTGCCAGCTCGTCTTCAACAGAAAGACTATTTTCAAAGTTTGGACTTATTCAAAACAATTTACGAAACCATCTAACTTTAGAGACAACTGCAAAACTTGCGACTTGTAACCATTTTTTAAATTCAATATAAATTCCAAAAAAGAGTTTGTGTAAAAATTAATTAAAACAATTGTGTTGTTTCTTGGTGATATTATTTGTGTTACAACATTCTTATGTTATGACATTTTTAACAAATGTTTACTTAGTTTTAACATATGATACTAAGATATATTTCATTGGTAGCAGATTCTAATTTCTGACCTTGATTGGTAGTAAATAAATTCAATAACGAATTTCAGTGGTCAAAACTGGTTAAAACTGATATCGACCAGGACGGTTAAAACCGGATAAAACCACTGGTTAAAACCCCTATGGTTAAAACCGATACAACCCTGGCTCAGAACTATGGTCAGCACAGGGAAGAGGTCATAATATCACACCTGTGATGAGTGAACATTTGTCAACTCTTCTCTATGAGACAATAAACCACTGAACAAAAAAGTTTTGCATGTTTTGAGAGGTAAGTTAAATTCTATATACCAAGATGTTAGAAACCTTAAATTAGCTTATCAAAGTTTAAATGTGTTCTTTGACAACTCTTCTTAGTCTTTTTAGTTGTTTTCACCATTTAAAACTAACAATTAAGTAAAATATAACTTTTCACTAACACCTAAGATTAAGAAGTATGAAAATAATTGCGTTGTTTCAGTATAATTATTTGAAAATTTAGACCCTTATAGCTGCCAAACGCCTTTGAATAACAAAGTAACTTTTTTTTTGTTTGAAAGATGGTAAGAAGTACTTAAAATCACACAAGTAAAAAAAAATCTACCTTGCCCCCCACATGCATTTTTTTAGCATTGAAAATTGGATTTTTTAGAAAATTTGCAACTTTGGGGGGTCGTATCTTGTGAAGGGGGCAGAGTAACAAGCCAAACTTTTTAATACAATAAGCAACCTTATATATGTATATAAGAAAAAAAAGAGGGCTTGTTATTCCAAGCCCTTCATAGGTTTTTTTAATTTTCAAAAGTGGCAAAAAATTAATTTTGCATCACAAACTTTGACCTTGAAAAAATAACCTTTGTTTTTAAATCTCAAATTTATTGATACCATATGGAAAAAGATCTTTTTTTTAGCTTTCCAATGAGCTATAGTTGAGCTTGATAGCTTTTATAGAAAAAAAGTTATAGTTCATAACGCAAAGCATCAAAATATCTAATTTTCGCTGTTGGCAACGACAAAAATAGCCTACATATCGAAGGGTAAATTTTTTTTAAATAAAAAAAATATATTTTTGTGGTCTAAAAGGTATGGGGAAAGCATGTGCAAATTGTCATCAAAATCAAAAATGGTGTTGCGCACCCCATTTGTTGATTTAAAATGGAATGACTCAGTACCATGATGTTTGAAAGGTTAAAATAGATCACAATTATTTATTATAAATCTTTTCAAGCATTCTGACTATAATCTATCAAATCGCAAAAAATTAATTACTTTCTCTTACCCATAAGGTAGAGAAAGTATTGTTTTTGGGTCAAATTTTCGAACGCGAGATTTTGTTATATTTACTCGTTTTGAGGTCTCCTGAATACGAAAATCATGTTTTTAGCAAATGGTCTGTGTGTGTGTGTCTGTCTGTTATCAGCATATCTCAAAAACAAATTATGGCAGAAAGTTCAAACTTGGTATTCTAAATGTGTATCATATAGGGATGCTACAGTAAGCTGTTAAGATCAAGCAAATGGTTCGTGTACAGGGACAATCAAGAGAATTCTAATACATTACGTCTATGGGGAAAATTGCAGGTAAGTAGAGTTTAACGTCTATAGGCTGCACTAAACCAAATGAAACGAATATATATATTTTGTAATAGAGATAGTCAACTGGGAAAAAAATTTTGTGTATGTAGGAGCCTCGCCTCCCCCCCTGGGGGGGAAGTCCCCCCTCGAGGGGAGTAAATTTTCATGATGGGTATCTTTCAAAAGAGCTCGCCAATATCTTTAAAACGAATGGTTGAACCATCGATCTGCGATAATTTAAAACAAAGTTATAGATTTTTTTCACTTTTAACGAAAAAAAAACAGAAAAAAAAACGCTTTTTTTTTTTTTTTTTTTTTTTTAATATTGAGAATAATATGGACTTTTTTTTTGGATATTTAGTGTCATACCACTTCTCTAATATGGAAATCGTCTGCATTATTATATAAGATAATTTTTTTAAATAATAGTTTTAATAAATTATTTTTTTAAAAACAGAATTATTTTTTAATAACCGAATTAAATTCTATATAAATGTAGGTGCGTTAATGAAACGGGAGGTTGAGGGGGGCGGTAGCCCCCCCTCACACAGAATTAATTATCATACAAAACTCTTCCAAAGCCTAATTTGAATTGTTTAACATAGGTATACATAACATCATTATCTTACCTCTTAATCTGCAACCTGTATTTATAGTATTAAATTTCAGGGTGAGAGAAAGTCGTGTGAGTGACACACCAGATTATTTTTTGAAACTTTTCCTTTCCTTTACAGAACCTTTTAACGCATCCTCTAAACTGTCTCTACAAATTTTCAACTCAATCTGCATTTTAATTACAGCTACACAGTGCTTTAAATTGGCCAAGTTTAATTACGATCACCCTGTAGATATTTAATTGAAAAACTGATAGCTGTAAAACTTTTTAGATGTCTTATATATGAAACAAGCTCTGAATTTATATAAAACAAGCTCTGAGTTTTTCTGTATTTTTAGCCTCTGCAGTTTACATTTCCATGAAATGATTCGTTATTACTAAGAATCAAAATGGAAGTATGGGAAAAGTAATCTTGAAATGAATTTACAGTTGGCTGCTAGTCATGCATCAGGCAGGGTGAGTTCTAATTAGAACAAGTCTGGTTGATTTTTAAAAAATTGAGACTGAATATTGGTTTAGTATTGACCTGGATCTACAAAAATTAAAACCTAAGTTGCTTCTTAAATGTGGTTGTGGAAGAGTTTGTTTTAAAATAAACTAACCAGTAATTACAATCAAATTTCTGTATATCGTAATTAGGAAGTGCAACAGTATTATATGGTTATAAATAAAATTACTTATTTATTATTATTTAAGTAATTGCTGAATAGATTTTACTGTAGTCATAGTTTTATAATTTATTTATGCAGTTTTCATGTGTATGTTGTTTTTGTTATAGTTGCAGTACTGGAGATATGTCTACTAGTCATTCAAATCAACCACATGCCATGGCAAGTGGTAGCCAGATTGATGTGTCTCATATTTACACTGAACAACAGGCTGTTCCAGTTCAATCTTACAGTCAGTACAAAAATTATACAGATTTATCACATCTGGACGTCCATGAACTAAGAGAAAATATCAATGTTTGTGATACAAATGCTTTAGTGAGGTACGTTTATTTTATTTTATTTTTTCTTATGTGTAAATTATGTGTAAATATATATAAAGGAAATATTGTAATAATGAAAAATTTCAACTATGAGATTTTGGTGTATCTAGAAGTTTTGAGGTCACCTGAATTCATTTTTTGTCAAAGGAAAATCTTTTCTGTAGCATATAACTGCACCAAATTCGATATGTAAGATAACCATTAAGAAAACAAAAGCTAACTTAATTTTGGTGTATTGGTTTATTGATAGCCTTGCTTGCTATTATTCATCTTCTGTGATAACTACATCTCAGCATTTGTAGATTAAAATTATGCCAAAATCCATATGTAAAATCTTTATTGTGGGAAGCTATAATTACACTTTTGTACTTGTTGAACATTAAGTGATCCTGTTTATAGAGTGATGTAGAAGAAAGTTTTGCGATAGCCACAGCGTACTAATTTTTAGCTTAAAAACTTTTTTTTTTTTTTCAATTTATTAAACACATTTTATAAATTGTTCACATGCTAATAAATTTACTTTTCTATTTAATCACAAAAAAAGAGAATGTGCTTTAAAAAAAATAATAATTATTATTATATATATAAAGATTGTATTATTGAATGATAAACTACTGTATTGAAAAGTACAACAAAATTAAAAGCAAAATATTTTATTGAATAGTAAATTAGAAAAAAAAAATTTTTTTTAATCCTATTTCTTTTTTCTTGTGATAAGTCATATAAAAATTTTGACCAAAAACAGCAAACTTTTTATTAGTTGGTGAATCTCAACATATGAATATAAAATTGCAAAGTTTGATTTATTTAGATTATAAGTTATGTAGAGCCTTTAGCTAAAAACCAATCAGACATTGCATATAATTTATTCTATACAGTTTATTCTGTATAATTTTTCATGTTATGTTGTTTATATCATGTTGCATCCTTTTGCTTAGTTTTTGTTCATCAAGATAAAAAGTCAAATTTATTATAAGGTTGCTAGGCAACATTTGGTATCTTATATATATTTGAACTACCTTTCTTCTTTCAAACATATTTAGCATTACGTTAAATTAAAAAACCTTCAAACTTGCCTCATTATCGGACGTAAATTTTTTGCCTGGACGTCCAGGCCTCTTGAGCGGCTTCATCTGTTGTGAAGTTCAGTTGATACTGATGTCTGTGGGCGGTTCTCTCCATGAGATGTCTCCATGCTTCATTTGGGGCCATTGCGTTGCTGTCATTGCACACATTAGGGTTGGCCTGGACGTCCTGACGAAAAATTTACGGCCGATAATGAGGCAAGTTTGAAGGATTTTTAATTTAACCTAATTATAGTAATGTCTCATTTTAATTTGTATAATTTCTAATATTTAGCATTAATAAATAATAAATAAAAATTTTCAAATTTATACCAGTAAAGGTCAGACTTACTTAAATGATTTTATACAGCAGAGTGAATTTAAAAAGAAAACCTTGTTCATAGCTTGAAGATAAAAACTTTTATTCCTTTTACTTTTTCTCTTGTTTGCAAATATTAATATTTTCCCTATAATCATTCAGTTGTGTGAATTCTTCAAATCTTTTATTTAGGAATCAGGATCATGTTTCTGCTCCTAGTTTACATCCACCTGTTCATACATATAGTTCACCTGATTTATCTTCACAAGGTATTAGTGGGGATGTGTGTACAGAAAGGCTTGTAAATCCTCATATGTTGTATCAGTTTAAACCACCACCACCATATCCATATAAGCAAAGATCAAGCTCAAGTACACCTGATCTAAGTAGTAATCATCAGGTAAACATTTTTCATCGAGACTTTATTCAGCCTTTAACTTATATTTGGCCTTTTTCCATCCTTTTAATTTACAAAACATTGTGAATATTATCAGCCACTAAATATTTATTAATACATACTTAATTAAATTTTATTAAGAAAGGATTAAATTTATATTTATATGATAAAATATCTTAAAAACATCCTTTTAAATGACTTAGCATATTAATTTCGGGCATAGCCGTACCCATCTTCAGTGCTAAGTACGAAAAAAAGTACTGGTTTGTTCCAACAAAAACTTACTCAATACCGAACTCAATTACATTAAAAAAATCGCCGTTAAAGCTAATTACTCTAAAAACCTCGTCGACAACCTCTACAAAAAACGCATAAAATCCTTAAATAAAATTAATAATGCCCAAAAATCCAATTCCAACTTTACTACCTCCATCCCCTTCTGTAACGGCACTAGCATAAAAATAAAAAACGAAGCTAAAAACCTTAACATAAATATACCAATCAAACCAAATAAAAATATCTTTCAATATATTCGTAACGAAAAAGATACTATCCACTAAAATTCCACCGCAGGTATATATAAAATAGATTTTGAACACATCAATGGGAAAAAAAACTTGTTATATAGGAATGACGAAACGCAGAATTAAACGAGAAAAAGAACACCATGCCAATCTAAAATATGGGAAAACCTCCACTGCCTTCTCTTCCACCCACAGCAATAACCCGATTAACATTAATTCCATTAATATTAATAAAATAGCCCCATATAACAACCATAACTATGCACTAAAGCGGGAGGCCATCGAAATAATATCTAACAATCAAGCTGTCAACGACTGAGAGCACTACATCGTTCCAGCTGAATGGCAACAGTTACTACAAGAAAATAAACCAAACTCGAAAGTGAAATGAAGCGAAAGCATGGAAACCACAACACCAAAAATTATGAAGATCTACTGGCGAACGACGTTTTTTCGTGCTTAGCACTGAAGATGGGAATGGCTGTGCCCGAAATTAATATGCTAAATCATTTAAAAGGATGTTTTTAAGGTATTTTATTATATAAAAATACATACTTATTTATATCATGTTTTTAACATTAAGGCCTACTATATAAAGATAGTTGTGAATGGCTATTTAAATTATATCATTGCAATGGGCTCTTCCCACCGTCGTCTGCTCAATCACGTGATAGAGGAAAACGAATAATCGAATTCTGAGAATCGAATTCAATTAAATATTGTTCTTAAGAACAAAAATGTTAATATTTAATATAAAATAAAATAAAAGTAATATTGTGCATTTGTAAACAGTAGAATAACTGTATTTGTAAGTTTAATAATTTTTAAAAAACATTTTATGTGTTTATTTGTTTTTACCTATAAGAATCGATTTTTGTATATTGTAGTGTAACTGTAACATTAACTGATCTAGCAATAAATAATAGCTTGTTCTTGTGTATAATTTGAAATTTTAAAATGTTTTCATTTAATTTAATTGCATAAAGGTGTTACAACAAGTTAATTAACTTAGTTACTGGTCTAAATAGATTTACGCAGTACGATATTGCACTGTCACTGATTTAAGTACCAAAAATCAGAGTATTGAAAATGTTCTTCATGAACATCAATAACAAACATAAACTAAATGATGATTGTAAATGTATACAGCAAACAAAAGATGATGAATAATGATATAAAATGGATTAAAAATGATGATTTATAAAAAAAATAACACAGATTAAATACGATTGATCAAAAATAAGAATAGAAAATACGTTATTTCAGCAATCGCAATAGATAAACAAGACTTCGTCTGCTATTTGTTTTTCCTCTATCATGTGACCTCTGACGTCAGGTGGGAAGAGTCCATTGTGAATAAGGAACTGATGCGAAGCTTGATTGCATAATAGCTTATTGTTCTCTTCTCCTTGGCTACAGCTTTGCTCATTAACTAATGATTTTAATTCCATTTGCTCATTTGCAAAGACAGAAGAAATTTCACGGGAGAACACCAATGCCAATGTGACGGGTGTCGATAATGAGGGGGATCCCCCTACAGAAAGTACTTCACCAATACAAGCCACAAAGTGAAGCTGAAGTAGGTTTTAATTATTTCAATATATGGATTATAGCTTCATTTTTAAGAAAACTCAAGCATTAAAATAATACTTTTGAATGTGAAAATGGAATTTTTAAAAAAGAATAATTAGTAATTCTGATAACAAATTTCTTCCATTGGAATTTGACTTCCATGGAATGTGACTGCCAGTGACGATAGATGATGCTTTCCCTTTAAACTGAATTCCCATTAAAACCACACTTATGCACAAATTAAATTGTTTAACCCAAAATTATTCAAAGGGAAGCATAAGTCGTTTTGATTGTCTTCTTGAGATATGTCTACAATTAATGGTTCTCATACTAAAATAGATTGAACAATAATTATATTTTTAAATCTCTTAATATTTTAACCCCTTACCTGTCAAAAAAAATTTACGAGATTTGCATTAAAGGGTCACTGTTCTCCTTCAACTCTGAAATGAGTAAATCTTTCAAAAACACTGTCAAGATCATTTTCAAGTTTATTTTATTGCATTGCCAAACCATGTCAGTAGTTATACTGGTAGCAGTACAGTACAAAGGATCATACTTCGGAAAAATGTATATATATATACGTCCGGGGCAGTTAAGGGGTTTATGTAAGAATCTCATACATGTGTATTTATCCATTTTAAACAAGATCATTATTTTTTACCAGGTTTTTATTAACTTTTATTCTTGTTTGTTTGTCCGTACAGATCTTGCAATCTATTTTTAACTAACTTCCGTACTAGCTAGACATTTGAAATTTTCACAGTAGCTCAGAACCCAATGACAACGGAATACTTCGAAGTCAGATTTTCGAATAGTTTTCTTTTAATTAATTAAAATATGAAAGTAATAAGCTTAATAGCAATAAAATAACCATTAAAATATTAGCTATAATTTAATTGTTGCCAAAAAAAAATTACAAGTTCCTTTTCTTTCAACATAAAAATAAATACATTTAATTCAACATGAATGTTAAAAAATTATAAAAAATTAAATTATGCATCTGGCAAAAATTGACATCATTATCACTTTAAAATTTTATACACATTGATAAGTGCTAATGTAGTTCACGATGCTAATATACGTTCTAAAAGGAGTAATATTTTATTTTTAAAACCAACTTTTTTTTTTTTCACTATTATTATTATTTCACTGAACTGAATGCATGTGCTTAAATATTGCTTAAATATTATTTTTTATCCTCGCGTATTTTATTAATGATTCATCAGAAAATTTTAAAACATGGTATATAAAAAGTTTTTTTTATCGTTATAATTATTTTTAATTTTAATTTTATTTCGCTTAGTTATTTGATTATTGCTCTTTAAAGAAATATTTTAACTTAAATTTAATTCTTTATTGACTTATTTTTATTGCTTAAAGATGTAAGTCTCAATCAGTTAATAATTTTGTTTCATTTCAGGCTACACAACCTTGTTCTAGTCCAGATGTGATATTGCAGAAAAATCTGGGTTTGAATACGAATTGTGTGATGCCATCTCACAATTTAGGTCCTAATTTTCAAGTTGTAAATTCGTATCCTGTGCAATATCATCCGCAGAAAAATATCGCTGAATCATATCGAGCTCAATCATACGAACCCACATCTGTAGGTTGTGCTAAAATAGTTACATCCAATGCCGTGCCTCATCAGACGATTGCATCTTCTCACAAAGTTGGTTCTCAAAACAATCTTCCTGTTCACACATATCAAAACATCAATCCAACAACTCATTTGTCTGACACTTGTATAAGCCAATTTACAGAGCCTGCTCAACAATTACTGCCATCTGTTCAAGATGTTCATCATGAGTCTAGCCTACATTCTTCATTCAAATCTCCTACACTGTCAAATTCACAAGTAGAAAGTATTCCACCTAGGACTTTAGTTGTGCCTAAACGAGAAGATTCTCATACAATGGGTCCTATGTTAATAGCTGCTATGAATGGATTAAGTTTATCAAGGCCTGACATTTTAACTCCGCATATAGAAGAAAAAAGAATTCCAGATGATTCACGGGTAAGGAAAATATAGTTTTATTGGTACAACTATAGTATTTCCCCACAGCTGAATTTGGCGATTTTTCTTTGGCACCAATTTGAACGATAACAATGTCGTTCTGAACTGTTTGCGATATAATATGGCAGCCTGCATGCTATTTATTTTGGATTTATGATTTATCATTTATGCTATATGGTTTATGATTTAGTCATAATCACCAAATTCAGCTGTGGGGAAATACTATAGTTGTTCCGTTTTATTAACTCATGTATGTTATGGGGCCTTGTTATGTTATGAACACCATATGTATTGAGAATCTTATTGATTTTAATTCTTTATATTACAACTGTAATTTGTAAAATAACTTTCTGAAATATTGACAAATGTGTTCTTCCTAAAGTTTTTGAGAAGGGCACTTCACCTTGCTGCCCTTTGAAATTCAATGAGCACCCTTGCCCCTTACAAAACAAAAATGCACTTTTTTTGCCCTCTAAAACAGGCCTGTCCAACACAAAACACTTGGTGGGCCGCATTGAAAATCTATTTTATTCAGGCGGGCCGCACCGTATGTATATATGTGTATGTCTATGTGTATATACGTTTGTGAGTGTATAAAATCTATCTATCTATCTATATATATATATATATATATATATACTTTTTTCGAGGGAGCGCAGTGTGACGATTCAGAGCAGAATACATTAATTGAAATTCTTTTATTCATAAATTAACAATAACATCGTGAAAAATTTATGACTATACATTTATAACTACAATAAAAAGAATTAATCACTGATTTAATAATATTTCATTACAACAATGTGATTCTTTTTATCTACCATAGTCGTTGAAAGGTATTTTCACTTCGAAAGTTAGAACGGATTTATTAATTTTTAATCAGTTAACCGAAAAAGTCAAACTTAAGATATCGTTAGTCTCCTCGCGGGCCGCAGAAAACTACACGTTGGGCCGCATGCGGCCCGCGGGCCGCATCGTGGGTTGGCCACTCCTGCTCTAAAACATGCTGTTCTCGTCTCTTAAAATATGGCCTATTTGCCCACACAATTAATCTCCTTGTCTAAAAATAGTACTCTAATTGTTTTACTTTTGGATGCCTACTCCAACAGACTTCTTCAACCTCCAACAGTAACAAAAAATAAATAAAATATTTTCATAAACGTATAAACAGAGATACTAACTACAGTCACACTAATAATGGGCTCTTCCCACCTGATGTCAGAGGTCACATGATAGATGAAAAACAAATAGCAGACGAACTCTTGTATATCTATAGCGATTGCTGAAATACCATATTTTCTATTCTTATTTTTGATCAATCGTATTTAATCTGTGTTATTCTTTTATACATCATCACTTTTAATCCATTTTATATCATTATTCATCATCTTTTGTTTGCTGTATACATTTACAATCATCATTTAGTTTATACTTGTTATTGATGTTCATGGAGAACATGTTAAATACTCTGATTTTTGGTACTTAAATCATTGACAGTGCAATATCGTATGGCGTAAATCCATTTAGACCAGTAACTAAGTTAATTAACTTGTTGTAACACCTTTATGCAATTAAATTAAATGAAAATATTTTAAATTTTCAAATTATAATCCATAAACATTCCACAAGAACAAGCTATTATTTATTGATAGATCAGTTAATGTAACAGTTACACTGGAACATACAAAAATCGATTCTTACAGTTGAAAATAAACAAACACATAAAATGTTTTTAAAAAATTATTAAATTTACAAATGCAACTATTTTACTGTTTACAGATGCACAATATTACTTTTATTTTATTTTATATTAAATATTAACATTTTTGTTCTTAAGAACAATATTTAATTGAATTCGATTCTCAGAATTCGATTATTCGTTTTCCTCTATCACGTGATTGAGCAGACGAAACTGGGAAGAGTCCATACTGAAGTATAGATATTTATAAACAGATAATAAATATTTGTTTTATAAAGATTATTTTTCTATGGTAGGGAAAAATGAGTGTAGGTTATGCTTAGCAATTTATTCTAAATTTTTCAACTGTTGGGAGTTAAATTAACTATAAACAATAAAATAATCTTTTATTTAACTCCGAACACATCTCATATTGTACAATCTGTAGATGTTAAGATTTTGCCCCAGTAAAGCATTCCTGGACAATAATTCTAAAAATATTATAAACACATAAAGTGTTTTTAAAAAATTATTAAATTTACAAATACAACTATTCTACTATTTACAAATGCACAATATTACTTTTATTTTATTTGATATTAAATATTAACATTTTTGTTCTTAAGAACAATATTTAATTGAATTTGATTTTTCATTTTCCTCTATCACATGATTGAGCAGACGAAGCTGGGAAGAGTCCATTGTTTAAAGACTGTGTTTATAAAAATCAGAGCCTCCTTAAGTAGATGCCCAGCGAGTCGCTCGAAAACTTGGCAACAGTACAAGAAGAACATAGCCAGTAGATGGCGCTTGATACCGAGTCGTAAAGTTCTGTTTATTTCCCGCGATTCAATTGAGTTTCAATTGAGTTCTTCATGGTTTACGTTTTATTAATTTAACAAATGTGGAAGTTTTTTTTTTTTCTTTTATATATATATATAATATGCATGGTGTATTGCGTCGTTCCATTTTGTAAATCGGAGGCGCCGTGAAAATATAAGTTTTCACGGTTTCATATTTCAAGACAAGGTATGTAAACTGCATAAGTAATTAATGCAAAATTACCAACCCTCCGGATTTTTTAATATCAATAATATTTTTCACAAAAAACATTATTTTTATTTATTATCGTAAATTCTGTGATTAAGACGAGGATAAATTTAAAAGAAATTATGATATAAAAATTCGAAGGGTTGACACCTCTGTTAGTAAGTTAGATTTAACAAACAAAATAGTTATGCTTATTACAAAATGAAATGAAATTTTTATTTATTGATGTAGGAATACAGAAAAATAACTTGTTCTTAGTTACTTTGAAGTAACTCTATATTGTAGTATTTTATAGTTTTATTCATAAATTACATTAGTAACTTATGAATAAAACTATAGATTGATTTATATTTTTTTAATACCACTGTTTTTTAAAGACTTGTGTAAATGCGTATAAAAATTTGATTATTTCAGTTAAATCGATACAAAAGTGTTGGGAATATTGAAAAGAAAAAATAGAACATTTTTATTTCTACTTTTGTTCTTTTTAAAAATATTAAGTTTTAAGATTCATAACATTACTTTTATTAACCTTTTACCACACAAATGGAATATGGAATTAAAAATTCATGTAAAAATTAAATATCATGATTACTGATTTGAAAAATCATCAGGTATAACAGAAAGATGACTTGATTTTTTGAAATAGAAATTCTCCACATCCATACACTCACATATACACACACACACATATACTGGCTAATTGCCAAAAACTACTTTTTTTGGACTCATGAGACCTTAAAAATATAAATCAGGGGAAAACTCGATATCGAATTTTTGGACCGAACACAATACTTTCATTACCTACGGTAGTAGGGTAATGGAAGTAAAAATATTTCAAGGATGTTATTAATTTATCCTTAAATTTGCCAATCTTTATCAATTTTTTCAAATTGAAACCTAATACGAGTTTTAAAATACAATTGTGAATTTTCTGCATTTGTTTGTTTTTAAGTTATTCTGATAATAAATATGCATATAAATCAATCACTAAAAACAGAAAAAAAAAATGCTTTTTGTATTCAGAGAACCCCAAAACGTGACTTTATTCAAAAACCTGAGTTGAAAATAGAACTTCAAAAAAATACTTTGTTTACATTATAGGTTCGAAAAATTAATTTTCCTTCTTCAACAGTATTCGTCGACATAAAAAAAAGTGTAGCAAAGCTCTTTCGTCAATTACATTCTACAGAAAAGAACGTTTAGCTTAATTTTGAATAGCCCTGTATGTTTTCAATAAACTATGTGCACATCAGATTGTGCATTTAAATTTAATCTTATATGCAAAACACCTAACACAAAATGAAATACACTTTCAGCATTTTCCAAGTATATCCGAGATAGACAAACCGACGCGCACAGACCAACCGCTAAAAACATTATTTTTCGTTTCAGGAGACCTCAAAACATGTAAACATAACACAACTTTATTTCGAAACTGTCTATCAGTTTCGAAAGCATACACTCTCGGAACTGGTAAAGCTAATAAAATCTTGAAAAAAAAAAAAAAAAACTTCGTGCGAGAGAAAACTTATACTCAAGAAATCCTTAATTTTAAAAATTTAAATCTTAATGGTTATTTATTTATTTTTTGTGACGGACTAGACAACAGATTGTTTTCTTCTCCAATTTTTATTACTGAATGTTAACTTATCTCATTAATGTGCTGGTCTATTTTTCTTATAAATAATATAAAATTCTCGATTTAAGAAAAATAATTCACACCTAATAAGGTAAAAATGTAACGTAAAGGACATGACCAAGAAAAAGAAAAAAAAAAGACATGATTTTAATAATTTATCATTATAAATTATTCATTCTAAACTGAAACTCATTTAAAGTTCAGAGATTTTAATTTATATAAACAAAACTTTCATCAGATATCTAAATTAAAAAAAAAATTGAAATTTTTATTGAATAAATGTATAAAAAATAATTTAATCGCGTGATAGACATGCCATGTTTTTGCTTATTTAATTTTAAATTTCGTTTTTTAATTAATAATATATTTTTAAAAAAGGTGTTATTTATTAGATTCAATTAGTTGAAAAGCTAAAATAGATCTTGTCCACTTCCGAAGAAAATTAAACCCTATACTTTTTTAAATATAAATATTTGAATATTTTTTTTTTTGAAAATATTTACGATAAAGCACTTTCACATCATTTTTTCAAATTAAAAGAAAAAAAAAATACAATTTTGGACTTTAAATTGAAATTAATAGCTAGATTTTTATATGAAAACTATAACTTATCTATGAAAGAGAAGAAAATTGTTGCTCTGCGTAGGTGCTGTCACCTAGCGTTAGTTTTGTTTTTTAAATGTTGCCTAATTTAACATTGGGATTCGCTGCGCGTGGAAGGCATCTACTTAAGGAGGCTCTGATAAAAATAATAGAATGTTAAAATATTGATGCCCATTTTACACAAAATTAAAGGCCCTTTTTTTTTTTTTTTTTTTTTTTGGGTAAAAGTTGTCTTTCTATACCTTCACAAATGTAGGTACCTTCTTTTTTTAGTGGCGCCTTGCCCCATTTTTTTTAAGTACCAGCACCCTGCCCACTTTCAAACGTAGGGGAACTCTGTTGACAATATCATTTATGCATGAAAAAATAATCTGAAAAATTAGAAGTATATATATATATTTTTTAACAAAAATTGAATAAAATTAATTTGCTTGCATGAAATTTGCTCTATGAATACTTTGTTATTATAAATGAATTTTGCATGCAATTTTAATTTTAATATAGAGTTGACATGACATGTTTTATTCATATGAAAATTTTGACCAAGCTTTATAATGTTATTAAAACAAAAAATTTTAACATCATATTAATTTTTTTTATTTAAAAATAACATCTTAATTATATGCTCTACTTCCAGTTAACATTATTTATCACAAAAAAATTATTAAAAAACATTCATATGAAATTTTAATGATCTATATATATAAATGGCTAAGAGATTTCCTTGGACTCTGTGTGTGAACGCACCGAGTATAAGATCATATGCTGAACAAAAAGTATAAGGAAAAAAATGGCTAAATGAATTTAATGTTTTGATTTTTATGTAAAAATATGATCATGTGCTATCTTTAAAAGAATGTAAAAATTAAAAGTTTGTGTGATGCATATGGCATCTGTATAAAATGTTTATAAGAAAGAAGATTAAAGAATTAGAATTTAAAAAAATGTTTAAAGAGAAGCAACTATGTTGGTTACATTTTGTTTTACAGCTTGAGCTTTTGAATTTTAAGTATTATCTACCATAGGAATAATCCACATTTTTATGCAAATGCAGATTGATGCTACTTTATTGATTTTTAAAGTGTGGATCTCTTTTGTTTGCTCTCTCTCATTCTCTATTCAGAATTCGGTTCGTTCACGAACCAGGGCTCTTCTAGTATGTTTATAAATATTTATAAAAGTATCTTTCTAAATAAATAAATCTGTAAATGTTTAAGTTTTAGTAAATAAATTCTTAAAATATTTATAAAATGAATCCTAAGTTGCTTGTAAAATTATCCAGGAAAAATTATTTATTCTATTTTTTTATGTTTTAAAAATACATATTTTCATTATCAGCATCAAGCTAAGTTTTCTGGAGGCATGCATTTTCAATATTGGATGATATCATTCAATATGCAAGATGTTATTTTATTTTATTTTAATTTGATTTAATAAATAGAAATTATTCAGTTTGTATTACTTATTTTATAAGGTAATTTTCCAAACACAGGGTGGCTAGCAGTCAGGGAAAATCAAAGAATCGGGGAAAAGTCAGGGAATTTAGAAAATCTGGAAAAGTCAGGGAATTTCCTTCAAAGTCAGGGAATTTGAAAAAAAATTGTGAAAATAAGCTGTATTAATCATTAAATTATTAATGATATTTTAAATCACTAAATTTTTTGCTAGTGTCATGAAATTTTCATCGAAAATAAACATGAGAGTCAGGGAAAAATGGAGGAAAATCTTGAAAAATAGTCAGGGAATTTGAAAAGGTTTAAATGCTAGCCACCCTGAAACAACAAATATTAGAATTTTGTGCAGATCAAAACATTTTAATGCCAGATCAAAACAGCAGTGGTCTCATTGCCCGCAACAAAATCTTTATTAATATAAAGAGAAATCCAAAGGGTTTAATTTTCCTATTGGTGGTCACAATTACCCAACTTTTTGAAATTCTGTGCTTTTTGTGGGGTAATTACAATCACGCCACAATTAATTTTGAATAAAGAAACCTAAGATAGTAAAAATTTAATGGAGTATAACCTTTTAATAACTTAAAAGGTTAAAGTTACAATCTAATTATTTTACACAAAATTTTCATTAGAAAAAGAATAAAAAATTTACGAATCTGAAAAATGTAATAAGTGGTCGTAATTACTCTCATTTGACCCTACTTTCTTGAACATGATGATAAAAGTAATCTATTAAAATTGTTCTTGACTCCAGATCTGATCATTTCTCACATACAAGCAAAAGTCATTTTATTTGTAGACTTTTTTTTTGTGTGCGTGTGTGTGTAAGATGCTAATAAAGACTATCAAAATATAAAGTATGAATTAATAAAAAAGAAATTACTGTTAATCTGCTATTAAAATTTTTAGAATTTCAAATTTAGCTTGAATTAAATGGAAATTTGAATTCAGAGTTCAAATGAAAGACAGTTTACTGTAATAATAACTGGAGACTTGGCGTTGGAATATTAAAACCCGAATAAACTATTACGTCAGAAACACCAAAGAAAAATATTTGAGATGCATTTTGAGACAGCTGTTTTGGTAGCCTTAAGTGTACCGTCTTCAGTGCAAAAAGAATTCTGAAACTGGAGAAGTGCACGTATATATAGGAGAGGGACCAAATTTATTTCAACCAATAGGATTACGGGAAAGGTGGGGAGTGTGGTCAATAGGAGTTTAGGAATGTTAGCTGTATAAACAGTAGAAAAATTAGGAAAATGTGGACTGAATGTAAAATTTCCAACAATCAGACAAATAGAGAACAGCGAAATCACAATTTACAAGGTTTTTAAAATTTTTATAAATATGAAAAGCTTCAAAGAAATCGAGTTCATGAATGGATTTAGGTCTGCAAATTATTTTAGCTGAATTAAATTTAAAATTATGATTTTCCTCCCAGCAATGTTTAGAAACAGCCGATTTATTGATTTCTTATTTGCGGACGTAATTCATATGTTCTTTTAGACGAAATTTAAGACTGTGTTTAGTTTGGCCAGTATATGATAAACCACACTGACAGGAAATACTATAAATGCCCCAAGAATTATGCATATCAACGGGATCTTTTAACTGAGAAAAGGTGAGTTTATTGGAAGGCAAAAATATTATTTTAAAATTATATTGTTTGAGAATTTTAGCTATGGTTTGACTGGATTTAGGAAAATAGGGTAAAAAAATACTGATATTAGAAGAGACTGATTTAGTAGACGAAATACGAGGGAGTTGTAATTTTTGGATAGCTTTGTCTATAATGGAAGGGTCATAACCTCTGTCAATTGCAATGGCTTTCAGGTATTTAATTTCAGATTAGTTGACTGATAATACTGACTATAATATTGATAGCTGACTATTAAATACTGATTAGCTGTATGCATCTCAAATATTTTTCTTTGGCGTTTCTGACGTACCAGTTTACTGTATTTGAGTTTATCGCAAAAAAAAAAAAAAAAACATTTTTCATATGAAAGAAAGTATTTCAATAGGCAGCAATTGAATGATTTTGTTGTTGCTGTTCTTTCTGTAAAATTAGTTTTTTTTTACAGATTCAAGCTCTTGAAAGTAGGCTTGCTGAAGGGCAAGTTTTTCTGGAGTTTGAACGTATCCTGAAAAAGAAGCCAAGTGCAGATTTTTCTACTGCTATGCTTCCTGAAAATTTGCCAAGAAATCGCTTCAAAGATGTTTTCCCATATGAAGAAAACAGAGTCCGATTGACTCCCACATCAGAAAATAAAACTGGTTATATAAATGCCTCTCACCTCAGTGTAAGTGCATTTTATCTTAATATTTATTATAATCGAATGATTCTTATAAGAAACTTTATCAGAATTTATTTTAATTTGCATAGGGAATTGTACATCTAACAAAAATCACTGTGAATTTTTCTATATTTCATTTCGCTGTAGTATATTTAGTGAAATCTTGGGAACTCCAGCTTTTTTTTTTTTTTCGTCTTAATGATGGTTTATACAGGGTGTCCCTAAATTCATGGGCCAAACTTTTAAGGTAGGCAAATGACATATAAAGATGCACGTTTTATATAGCAATATGGGAATAAAAAGTGTAAGCAAAAGAACAAGAAATGTACCACACTTTAGAATGGGAAAAAAGTGAAAAATCCATAAAAAACAGCATCGAAAAAAAAAAAATGCATTATCTCAAGTGTCTGAAAAAATTACTAACGCTACTACTAATATTTATTTCCTGAAGAAAATAATGAAAAAAATAGATAAGAAAAAGAAACTAAAGCGGAGGTAGGGTTGGTTCGGGGTTCGCCAAAATTTTTTATTTCCGACCCCATATTGCTATACTAAAAAATGCTTCTTTATATGTATTTTATCTAACCCTAAAGTTTGGCCCATGAATTCAGGGACACCCTGTGTGTACTATATTGGAATTTTGAAATAATAAAAGTATAATCATTCATTAAATCATAAAATGTGCATTTATTGAAATTGTTAAAGAAATACATTAGTAAGCAGGGGTCGATACAGGCAAAATTTGGGACCCTTTTGCTGCCCCTTCACAAAATTCACATCTCTAAAATGGGCCCTTTCACAAAATTCAAATCCATAAAATGTGTCCCTTCACAAAATTTAAATTCATAAAATGGGCCTCTTATTCAGATTTATAAAAACAGCTTTTTCACAAAATTTCATTTTATAAAAATGATAATTTTGTAAAATTTTTCCATGTTTACACTATTATTTTCAATGAGTTGTCTATATTTGGTTCAATAAAATGCTATTAACTTCATATTAAACATTAGATAGAGTAACTGCTAAAATGAAAGGTTTCATGTGATAATTCTTTTTTCGCAAAAATAAATAAAAATTTCACAAAAATAATTTGTTTTTCACAAAAGTGGGCCCCAAAAATCATCTGCATCAACCCCTGATAACTAAAATACCTGTTACAATTTTTTCAATGTTTTTTTTACATTTTAGGCGTCTTTGGGATCGACTCAAAGATTCTACATTGCAGCTCAGGGGCCTCTTCCAAACACTTTATACAGTTTTTGGCAGATGGTGTGGGAACATAATGTTTCTGTAATTGTTATGTTGACAGAAGTTCAGGTTTGTATTATTTTAATATTTTATTTTGAAAAAATAGATTTCTTTTATTAAAAATCGTAAAAGTAAATTTTAAAGAACTAAATATATCAGAAAAATTTAAAAAGACCAGCTCACTTATAGTGGCAAGAATCGCAACCCATTAGTTACATCATACTGGAAAGAAGAGACAGAAAAGGAAAAGGACAGAAACATGTAGCAAGGGAAAAAAAATAACAATTTAACTTATTTTTTTTAATTCTTAACTTAAAAACTGTTAAATAATTTAAATTTTTGGCAGGAAAAATAATAAAATAACAAATTAGGCAGAAAAAAAAATTACAGAAATAAATACTAATTACTAGAGATACATGTCATTTATGTCTTTTTTTTTTTTTTTTTTTTTTTTTTTTTAGTAGAATTTACCAAGTTACTTTCAAATTTAATAACTACAACTAATAATTATGATCAACAAAACGTAGTATTTTTGTGATTAGACTAATTGAAGTTTTAAAAAAATACAAGAAATTAAGACTTTTTGAAATAAAAGAACATTTTTAAATATAAAAACGAGTTTTGAGTAGTTAATTAAACAACTTTAAAACATAACATAGCTAAAATTACCAATGTAAAATAATTAAATTTTCAGCGCAAACTCTGAATTACTGAATGAATTGAAGTATAACAAAATAAAAGTAACATTCATAAATTAACTAAATACTTCTTAACTCGAATTTTACAGATTATAAGATAAAATTAGCCATTTCTTTTAACCAAATTAAGAAACAAAATGCCATCACAGTATGATTTTAAAAAAATTCATGTGTAAAAATTAATGTTTGTTAAATTATTTATTACTTAATCATATGCAATAGTATTAAGTTATACTGATTCCAGGGAAGTACTGAAATTTCATTAAAGATATTATTGGCATTCAAGCAAAAGTCCATAATTTATTGTTTTAAGATATAGCCATTTATTACTTTCTTCTATATTCAATAGAAGAAAGTATTGGATTCATAAAAATTTTCGACCTCTGGTTTTTGATGGATTTACACGTTTTGAGAGCTGTAGAACATGATGTGACCATTTTTAGAAACTGTCTGTCTGTGTGTGTGTGACAAAATTTTGTGGCAACTGTATCTCAGGAACTACTGCACAGAATTTCATACAAATCGGTATGTAGTTGCACTTTGACATAAATTAGTGCCTGTCAACTTTTGGTTAAAATTGTCTTACAGGTTGCGTTGCCATTCCGCTTTTTCTAAATTTTTAACATGGGGATATAGGACAAAATTTTGTATAAATGTGCATAAAGAGAATTATTTTTTAGTAATCATTATGAAATTTACAAGAATTATTTATAATAGAGATAGTCAACTGGAAAAAAAAAAAATTGTATGTGTAGGAGCCTCACCCCCCCCCCCCCAGTCCCCCATCAAGGGGAGTAAATTTTCAAGTATCTTTCGAAAGGTCTCGTCAATACCTTTAAAACGAATGTTTGAACTATAAATCTGTGATAATTTAAAACAAAGTTATCAATTTTTTTTTAACTTTACTTTTTTTTTTTTTTTTTTTTTTTTTTTTAACGAAATTTAACCAAATTTGGTATTTAGTTGGCCCCTGACATAAACTGGTGCTGATTAGATTTGGGGATCAATCTCTCAACAGGTGGCGCTGTGATCGTATTTTTCTAAATTTTTAACATGGCAGTATAGGACAAAATTTCGTATAAATGTACATAATGAGAGTTATTCTTAACCTGCGATTGTAAAAGTAATATGAATTATTGATAATAGTAGTAGTTAATTGGGAAAAAAATGTTGTGCATGTGGGGGCATCGCTTCCCCACCCCTGGGGGGGGAAGTATCCCCTGGGGGGGTAAATTTTCAAGATGGGTATCTTTCGAAAGGTCTCATCAATACCTTTAAAACGAATGGTTGAACTATAAATATGTGATAATTTAAAACAAAGTTATCGATTTTTTTTTTTTTACTTTTAACGAAAAAAACTGGAAAAAACGTATTTTTTTTTTTATTGTTACTGAGTGAATTTGTATTGGAAAATATAGAAGAAAGTCTTGTGGTGGCAACAACATACTAGTGTATTTTTAATTGTTACAATTACTGGTGTTTAGATAACTGATTTATGCTGTGAAATAATTAATCAGAAGTTCTTGGTGAAAAAGTTTTTAACAACTGAGTTTTGGGCTTAATGGTTTTGCTTGAGTGTTGTCAATATTATTCTTTGCACACAATTATTATTTATTTGTAGTATTATTACTATTATTTAATCCTTAACTATTTTATTTTTTAAATGCCTAGCATTTAGTTTACAACCTAGTTTAAAAAAAAAAAAAAATGGATAATAAAGTAAAAGTTTGAGTGATTACTATACTCAAAGAGTTACATATTTTCTCAATAGGAACAAGGCAGAGATAAATGCTTTCCTTACTGGCCACAGGAAGATGGAAATAAGTTGCAAATTGGAGAGGTACTTATTTTTTTTGTTTTTCCTTCCACTGGGTAGTCTTTCTGAATCAGCCCATTATTAAAATTTGTTTTACTTTTCTTTCTTTTATTCGTGGTGTCATCTTAATAATAAAAGCACAAGTGACATCACAGTTGCAATAATGTATTGATTTTTTTTTTTTTTTTTTTTTATCCATGATAAAAGTCTAAAATGTAATTTAATAGAATAGATGTATAATAAAGATTGTCACTTGGGGGTTTAATGGTTTTCTTTTTCAGCCCATAGTAAAAACCGCCAAATTATGGTCAAAACATTTAGCTAAATTAGAGGCAAATCTAGAAAAACAGTTAAATAATTATAATAAATTGTTTTTTTTTTTTTTTTTCCACCTAATTTGGAACTATCATCCACTAGGCAGGTGAAAGCTGACTATTGTCAAAGATTTTAAAAACAATGAGAATGAACCATTTTTTCATATCCCTGCCAAATCTTGCTTGTAATTATAGATATCTTGTATATTTTAATAAACGTCTATTAACTGAAATAAGAAATCATTTATTTGTTGATTACTTTTATATATATATATATATATATATAAAAAAAAAAAAAAAAAAAAAGATTTTTAAAATAATGTACAGATCAATAAATTTTAAATAATCTTTAGATGATATATTTAGTGGTTTATAAATATAGTGATTCCTGATTGATTAATAAGCACACATACGAACTCTCCTGTATCTTCATACATTTTCTTCTTTTTCTGATCATTTTAAAATTATAATTTATCAATAACTTCAATCAGGGCTAAATTTCTTTATACTAAGAGGGGAAAAAAAAAAAAAAAAAAAAAAAAACACTACTGCTGCTGCCATTTTTGAATTTATCATGCCTTTTTCACTTTCTTGGCTTGTACAGTAAAAATGATTCCACATTAAAACAGGGAATTTAGCAGTTTTGTACAAAAATCAGCAATAAACTTGCTGAAACAAACCATTTATGTGTCAAAAAATTATTGTAGACGATATTTGATGTTGAAGTAAGGCAAAACACTTCAATCATAAAAGTTTTACAGAATCAAAAACTATTCATAATAGATTGGTCACAACAGTCCATTTTTGTGGCATCACATTACCTTTTTTTTTTTTTTTTTTTTAATCTATATATATTTATATCCTTTTTTTTTTTTTTTTTTTTTTTTTTTTTTTAAATAAGCCTACTTATTCTAATGTAGAGGAACCCAAGCAGTGAATCACAGCTGCTATTAATTCTGTAATCCCTCAAATGTTTTCAGATAGCTACAGTGAATGAAATTTAATAGATGTACTAGAACCTACTATAAGATCTCGTATTTAAATCTATTAACTTCTGTAGATATGCCTCAAATTAATGATTATATTTTACTGTTACTGTCTCAAAAATTCGACTGCATTTTGACATTCAGCATACATAGAGTTGAGTTGAGATTTGCTATATTGCTCTTTACTTTAATAAATGTGTGTTTCTATTGATTTTATTTTACAGTTAAAAACTTGCATTATAATTTTTTTTCTGTTCCCATTTCAGTTTCAGATTGTCAGAAATTTTAGCTTATCTTCTCCCACCTATGTAACATGCTCATTATCATTGTGTCATGTGACATCTCATCAGCAGAAGTCAGTGTGGCATATTCAGTATACAGATTGGCCTGATCATAGTTGCCCTCAAGATGTTTTGGGATTTATTGGTATTTATTTATTATTTTATACTTTTTCTGAAATTTATTGATGATTGTACTCCTGAAATTTATTCTCTTGAATTTTTTCTCTAATTCGTGTTCAAAATTTGCAAAATACAGCAACATTTAAGCATGTTGTCATGAAACACTTTTGTGATAGATATTTAAATGTTGTTATTATTATTATTATTTTTTTTTTTTAAGCTGTTGAATGAGGTTTTTTTTTTTTTTTTTTTTTTTTGTTTCCCGTGTGTGTGTGATTTTGATTGTTTGTTTAAAAAAAAAAAAATTCAAAAACAAAATATTACAATTATTTTCAAAATTTTGATGAAACACTATGTATTTCATTGTTTGTGTGAACAATCTGTACTGCAAGTGAAAACAAATATATAAGTCTAAGATGGTGAAAACTAATGGGGCAAAGAATGAACTCATTCAAAGAACTCATGAATCAATTTTGCATATGTGTTTCTAGAGCAACCAGCATACTTTAAAAAACTGTTTATCTGTTTTGGAGAAAAACAAATATTCATATACTAGGGGTGAAACTTTTCAGGGGCTACCCCTGAATTCAGGGCTTCTGAAAATTTTGCTGTCTCTGAATTTCATGTTCAATTATTTTGTTTTTGCAGAAATTCCTCATTTTGAATGGTTAATTTGCTTTAAAATGTATTAAGAATTCTTCAAATATCACTTATTATAGATAGCCATGTAATATATCTCTAATAAGTGTCCCCTACCTTCATGCAAGTATTAGTTTTCAGGGTTTTTGCTGCTTAGGTAGTTTCACCCCTGATACTTTTCCTTTTTTAAAACTCAAGTGTTGAAAATTATACTTTAAAATTAAATCTGGATGAAGGTTAATCTGTTATCTGAAGGTTTTTGTTATCTGTTTCAATGTTTTTAAATTTTACTGCAAGTATTGATTTTTTATTTTTCTTAATTTGTAAATTTCATAGAAATTTTGATACTGCCACTTGCATGTTACAAGCATTCTGAAAAATTTCCAGTAGTTAGTGGATATTCATTAATAAAATAGTGAATAATATGCCCCCTGATTCAGTCATTCTTCCGTTCCCCTCCCCCTCTCCAAAATGTTTCTATATGAAATTGTGTATTTATGCTACTCCCTGCCTCCCTACTAAACTTGTGCAATTTTTAATTAACCTTTGTCATTTACTTGTGGTATTATTTTGTTTTCTCAAATGTTATTTGTCAATATTTATGAGATAATGAATAAAACTTCTTAACAAAAAAAACCGCCAAGACATATAATACCTTTCTTTTTGCAGTATATGTTTATGGAGTAAGTTAATTGTTTGAATTTAAGCTGTCTATAAAATGAATAATTTAGCTTTTTTTCTTATATTAGCTTTTATGAGTGAAGTCGATGCTGTAAGAAGGCATGCCATAAGCAATCTTCCTCCTCATCTGTCCTCATCTCCCATTGTTGTTCACTGTTCGGCTGGAGTTGGTCGATCAGGTGTAGTCATTCTGTGTGACATTATGCTTCATTGTTTGGATCATAACCAGGTATAAATCTCTACTAATAATAAAAGAGCCTGTATGTATGTATGTTATCATGTTTTCGCATAGAAACGGGTGATCTAGATCCATCAAAATTTATACGTAGGTCAAATGTATCTTTACAAGATCTGATCCTGTACGATGCTCAATTTTTTTACTTTCTTCTATATACATAAAAAAAAATATTGGATTTGTGAAAATTTTAGATTGTCGGTTTTCAATGGATTTACACATTTTCAGATTCCTGAACACAATTTGGCCATTTTACATAATGTATGCATGCCTGTGTGTGTGTGCCAGAAATTTTGTGGATACTGTATCTCATGAACCAATGAACATAATTTAACCGAACTTGATATTTAGTTGGACCTTAACTTAAATTGGTGATGATTACATTTAGAAATTAATTGCTCAACAACATTTCATTTTTTCATAATTTTTAATATGGCTGTATAGGACAAAATTTTGTATAAATTTACGTAATGTGAATTATTCTTTATTTTTCAGTATAACATTAAAAATAAATATGATAGTGTGGCAGATAAAAGATCATATATTAAGATTGAAACTGTAAATGGCAAAAACAAGACCGAAATCTACAATGCTTTGCATGAAGTGTGCAATGAAATAATAGTGACTGCAACACAATTGAAGACTTTGAACCTGGATTGAAATAACAGTTGAATGAGTGGAGAACCTAAACTTTTTCACTATTGAAAAAATTTCTTTGAATTCTGTTTATGGCCAAACAAATATTGATCTCTGCTTACAATCACATCACCAAGGCATAATTGTTAGAGTTTCATGTAGGCATGGTGTCACAGGACAATACTACCGTGCTTTCCTTGAAAAATGGAACAAGAGAATGCACAAAATCTATTCTCAATTGCTTTAAGCTGGCCGACTCATTGTCTATGACAAGACTTGGCCACACATTGCCCATGTTATAGCTCTACATCTGCTCCAATAGAGTTGGGCTATGTCAGTTTTGATATGCATCCACCAGACTTGACTTATTCCTTAAGTTGAAAGAACCTATGTGAGGATGTTGTTTTTCATCTCTGGCAGGAGCTTTCTGCCATCATTACCTGAACCTTTCAGCAGATAAACAAAAATTACATATTAAATGGAATTGAAAAGCTTTAACATCATTGGAACTCTGTCTTGGTGAAGAAGGACTATATTGAAGTCTTGTAAAAAAAATATTACTGAGCAAATAAACATATAAGTTTTAAAAAATAATAATAATTAATAAGTAAATATATTTCTTTTTATGTAAAAAATAAATAAATTATTTGCACTTAGTGAATTTGTACTGAAAAATATAGAAGAAAATCTTGTGGTGACCACAACATACTAGTTTTTATGTTTATTTTAGCTTGGCGGGGCGGAATGCTACCGCATTCCTAGATAATTGTTGATAGCAGTAATTTTAAATAAACGAATAGGGATGATCAGGGCAATAATAATAATTATAAAAAATTAAATTATACATCTCACAAAAACTGACGCCATTATTACTCAATATAGTTTGTGATGCTAATATGTTATTCTGAAAGGATTATTATTTTTTTATTTTTAAAACTACTATTTTTCATATTTTTACTGTTAAGTTGTTAAAAAAAAAAAAAAAAAAAGATAAAAAGTTACTATATCAATGGCATCCTTAAATTACCAACTCAAACTTAATTATTTAGTTTTATTTTATATTTCATTTTGCATGTGCGCTTTTTATTTTCTAATTCAAAATTATTAAAAAAAAAACTTTTTTGATACTGTCCGTTTCAAAACTGATTATTATAAATTTTCTTTTTCTTTAAAAAAAAAAAAAAAAAAAAAAACTATTTTGACGAAATTTTTGGCAAAAGCAGAATTTGGTTTAGAATGGAGGACTATTAGTTTTTCAGATTGAGACTAATAGTCCTCCACCCTAAAAAAAAACAATTTGAGCTTTACACTTTTGAAATAATCCTCATATACCTATACTGATAAGTATAAAGGATTTGAGTCCAAAAATGTCGATTTTGAGTTAAGTACATAGTCAGACTCAAAAAAAAAATCTCTATCGATTGGTATAAAGGATTTAAATCCATGTCATTTATTCTTTAAGAAAATCCGTTGGTAAAAAAAAGATTCAAGTCAGAAATTTGGCATTAATCTTTGGTATAAAATATTTAATTAGATTTTTTTCCCTTTACTAAATGAAGGTTGACTATCACTGAATGGTATAAAGGGTATAAATCAACATAATAACTTTTTCCTAATTGATTCTTCTGATAAGTTTTTAGTTAGTTTAACTTTTTTTATCGTTTCCTGAAAAATCAAGAATATGGACTTAAATCCTTTATACATATCAGTACAGATATAATACTTCCATTATCTACGGTAGTGGGGTGATGGAAGTAAAAAAAGTTTCAAGACTCTCATAATAATTTTTATCGTGAATTTTAGACTGTATAAAACATACCAATGAAAATTTAATTTACACTATCGATTAATTAAAAAAGTAAATTAATATACACTAATAAGTAAAATTATAAATAAATAAAAATAAAATAAAATAAAGTAAAAAATAAAAACAAATAAATAAATAAATAAAATAATAACAATAATCTTTTATTATTAGTATTTACAGAATTTATCGGGGAAAATAAAGGGCGGTATATAATAGAAAAGATAAAGCTGATTAAAATTTAAGCTTAATTAACATTTATTTGTATTTTATTTATGTAATTCCTTTTACAAGAAAATCTATTTTTTATTTTTTTTATTATGTTAGCCGAAATCACATGATAATATAGTGTAAAAAACAAGGGCTATAAAATACATGGTTCAAAAACTAAAATATTTAATAGATGCTGAGATACAGTAATCTTCAAAATCGTAGCTTTTAAATAATAGCAGATCCACCTGTCCAGGAAAGGACTTATCTGAAGGCAGTGGGAACCTGGACCAGACACAATGCGAGCAGAAAAGAGATGCCGTAGATAGCGGGTACCTGAAGCGAGGTTTAGAGCGATTCCAATTTAGGTAGTTTTCTTTTAGTTTTTTATTTATAGCATGATATAAAATATAAATAAGTGATTCAATTCTCTTCAAAAATTTATTTGAATTTAGCTACTAGGGAAGCAGGCGTGGCCTGCTACTAAATGAAAAATTTAAATAAATAAAAATAGATAGATTTTCAGCTACAGATATTATAGAATAAATAAAAATTAACTGCTGATTAGTCAGTAATACATCTGAAACACTGAAACTGCTGATCTGTTGACCCACTAATTGTATTGTGTATATCACTTTATGGTATATAATGACTGAAGTTTATTTGTTGTATGTTATTCTAATGCATGTTTTTTTTTTTCTCTCTCTCTCTTTCAGCCTGTTGACTTACCTAAAGTTCTTACTCACCTTCGCTTGCAGCGTATGCTGACTGTACAAACTCTAGCTCAATACAAATTTGTGTATAGTGTTCTTATACAATATCTCAAAAATTCACGCCTTATTTAACAATTTGTGTGTGTGCTATATTTTAGTTGTAAATTATATTTTGTAAATATATTTAACTCTTGAGCTTATTCCTGTGGGAAGTTTTTAAATTTTTTTTTCTTTTTTTTTTTAAGGTAAAATGTGCCTTAAACACTAAACTTTTGTTTTTATTTTTAACTTTTAATGCTGCTAATATGACAATTTTAATCATTTTTCTTTTAATATAAGCTTAAAATTTGATACATTTTATGGAATATGTGAAGATGTTTTTAATCAGTGGTTATTTATTCAGTGTGCATCTTTCTTCTTTTTTTTTTTAAGCTATAAATTGTTTTTAAAAATAGATTAGGCATTTGCAGTGTTTATAATGTGTTAACTTGAGTGATTTTTTTTTTTTTTTTCCTTTGAGATAATTTATTTAAGAAAAAATATAAATTAAGATAGTTTTAAAATTTTATTCTAAGATGTTTTTATAACATATATAAATACAGCACTTCAAGTAAGTCAGCCCAAATTTAAATGGCTGTTGATATTGTATAAAAACGGAAAAAATGAGTCTTGGAAAAAAGTGATATTGTACAAGCTATTTGTAATTTTAGAAACTATTTATTAAAATTTTAAACAAAATGTGAATAAAATGCTTTTTATTATTTTGTTGTGAATTTCATTTTATATTTACTGATTTCTTATTTGTTAATTTAGCTTAACCACTCCACTGGCACCATAATGTGTGAAAGCTAGGTTCTCCCTCCCCCCCCCCTTTTCTTGGGATAGCTGATGAAGTGATTAGTTAGACAAGACAGGGTTGATACTATGCTCCACCTGAAAAACTTTGAAAAGTCATGGAAATTCATAACTTTTCATATTGATCAAAAACTAAAGAAACTTTCTACCAAAGTTGAAGAACAAAAATTAACTATTGTGCTATTTAGAATGTAACATACAATCAGAATATTGCCTTTCAGAAATACTGTAACTCTTTAGCACCAGATAGTATGTCATTGTCTGTTACTCATTCTCACTTGCTTTTACACAATGGGGTATTTCTTCAGGGTGTAAACATTTTTTTTTTTCCCCAAGTGTAAAGAAAACATAATTAGAATTGAACTGTGTTTAATTAAAAATTTTTGAAAATACAACCTTTTTTATTCCTTCATGTATACTTCCGGACTAGTTTCATCTGGGGCACCTCAGCTTGGTCACCAGCATCTTGGTGTACAAAGTTACTCGAAACTAAAATTTCAGGCTTTCTTCTTTTATAAACTCTGTGCCATTGGCGGTTGAGCAATGCCCCATCGTTGCCATTACAATTATTCGAACTTGTCAAAATTTCTAGACTCCCTGGTTGCTGTGTAACTGTGGTTATGGTAGTTCAGTTATGCAGCAACCAATTAGTCTGTAGAAATTTTGACAAGTTTGAATAATTGCAATGGCAATGATGGGGCATTGCTCAACCGCCAATGGCACAGAGTTTATAAAAGAAGAAGAAAGCCTGAAATTTTAGTTTCGAGTAACTTCGCACACCAAGATGCCGGTGACCAAGCTGGGGGGGCGCCCCAGATGAAACTAGTCCGGAAGTATACATGAAAGAATAAAAAAGGTTGTATTTTCAAAAAATTTTAATTAAATTAACTTCATGGTTATGAAAATTGGTTAAATGAACTGTGTTTGTTTAACCTTTTCATTCCCAAGTTTTTCCCTCCATAAAACAATAAATCTTATATTTAGTCATAAATTTATTTCAAAGGTAATTTATATAAATATATATTTTTTTAATAGGAGTAATAGCAGAGTACGTACTAATATAGCTAACAAAGTAACTGAGAGGTGTTTATTAATGTTCAGTATAACCATTGATGCCATTTGAAATCATAACTTTTCAATAAATAAAAATATCAAAATTTTGGAAGAAATACATATTGCAATTCATTAAAATACGAATTATAAACATTATAAAATAAATTAAAAAATATTTCAAACTTGCCCAAAACAGGAAGCTGATTCTGATATTATTATCAGAATAGAGTAAAATATACTTTCATTTATCAACAAGGATATTGAAATCATCTAAAATATACATTTTACAGTAGGAAAATGTATATAGATTTTAATATTGTTCATTTTGAATCAGCGGGTGTGTTAGATGGTAAGAAAGACAATCTGAAATATTATGATTCCAACTGGCATCACGGGGAATGAAAGGGTTAAAAAGAGCAAGTTTTGAAGGGTTTCAAAATTTAAATTTTTATTTTATCTCATCCATAACTGAAAAAATAGTTGAGGATTTCTGAAAATATATTTATTTTACTCTCATAAAGGCCAATGCACACTGTCTTCTTGGAAATACTACAGGCTTTGTAAAATGCACCTGAAGAAATGTTAGGTAATTTTCTTCTGCTTTTTCAATCACAACTCTGATCGGAGATATTTTTGTGAATTTTCTATGTATATGGTATGGAATTATTCTATTTATATGGTATTTATATGAAAAATGTGCAGGCGCCACCGAGCGGAAGTTTTGTAAAGTCGGATTTTCAGGGTTGCCAACTGTTCAGATTTCTGCGGAGTTTCTCCGAAAAAATCTAAAAACTCCGCGAGTTATTTTTTATGCAAATTCAGTTTTGACCACCTAGCTAAATATTTTTTATTAAATACATAAAACTGAATAGTGGCAGACACTGAAAAAAAAAAAAAAAAACCTACTATTCTTTTTTTTTTTTTCTTCCTTGCACTTTTTTTTTCTTTTTTTATAGGCAGAAATTGCGATTCAATCCTTATCAACTTTTGATTTTGCATTTCCAACAGTTGCCGCATAAAACGTTATTCTTTGAATTTTATTTTTTATCTATGAAAGCGCTTCAACGCCTCTTGAAAATAAAAAAATAACAATACTAACTTTTACAATCTAGCTGAAGAACCACATGCTTCATCGTACAATACTCATAAATAAATAGTAAAGAAAAAAAAAGAAAAGAAAAGAAACATTCTAGTGCTAGGCATTGCGTAATCGAAATATTGCTGACTCGGAACGGGAACAAGTATTTGTTTACATTAGCTAAGAGAGTGTTAATTAAAACCGCAAGCTGAAAGGGGGGGAAGAAAGAAACCGAATGCTATGATTATGCGGTATTTTGATTTTCATTTAAACTATATCAATGTTTCAGTTATCTTAATGATTAATAGGTCGCTAAAAAATAATACTTTCTAACGAAAAAAATTGTTTATTTTAATTATTTATCGATAAAAATAATGAATTCAAAGCTACTGACAACGGAAGGAATCTAAGACCAGGAAGAAGTATCTTCCGTGGGAGACTTTCTAAAGTGTCTTAGGCCGTAATCACGCTAGTTTTGGAGAAAACAGTATAAAGGTAATAATTCCTCTGTAATAGGAAACTTTCTTAAGTGTTTTAATATACAAGTTTCTGAGAAAATCATGGAAAATTTCGAACTTTATCGTACCAAGTATCTACCGTTGGAGAAAGAAAAAGAATATTTTCTGTGCTTTTTGTTGGGATAACTGAACATGCGATAACTTAGTTTTTATAGTGTGTGGGTGATTCTAAGAAAATTTCATATCTGAAAATGGGACTTTCACAAAAATTGTCAGATTTAAAATAGATTCGTCACTAAAATAGCACAAGAAAATCGCGCATTTTATAAATCAGCCGCAAAAAATGACATTTCAGTAAAAAAAAAGTAAATAAATAAATAAATAAAAATAAAAAAAATGCTGATTCATGACTAAGTAATTACACATTTTTAGAAAAATAACATCTATTTTAGCAGTTTGTTTACGATTACGTAATTTAAAAAATTAGCTGTAAAATAATTCTGTATTTCTATAAAAAGCCACATGTTTGAAAAAAGCAAGAAATTCATCGATTAGCATCAAAATAAAGCATTTTTCAGCGATTAATTGTGATTAAACATAAATTTTGTTAATTAGCGGCGAAATTATTGAGTGTTTCCGTTATCGGCTACAAATGTATCGCGATTTACTGAAATCAACTGGAGAAAGAAAAAAAAAACTTTATTGGCTAGCAGCCAAATGATAGCATATAAATGGTAAATTTTTTATTATTAGTGGGTAAACGATCCGGTATTTGCGAAATCTACTTCAAAATTATTCCCAATTTCCGAGATTCCGCTTTCAAAAGAAAAAAAAAAAAATGCAAATTTCATTGATTAGTGGCAAAATAGTTGAGTATTTAAGATTCAGCTTTCAGAAGAACGCATTTTTCATAGATTAGTAGCTAAATAATAGCGTGTTTCGGCAATCGGCCGCATAATAATCGTGTATTTCAGAAATCCGCTTTGAAAAACATGCACAATTTTTTACCTATTAGGAGAGAAAAAAAATTAGTTCCGAGTAAACATAATTTTTGACAATTAGCTGTGGAGTAATCCGGTATTTTTTAATTCATCTGTAAATTTTCACATATTTCTGGATTAGGTTTTGAAAAAAGTGCGTATTTCATCGATTAACAGTGAAGTTTGGTATTTTGGGGATGCAACTTTAAAAAGGGCTCAAATTTCATCGATTAGCAGCCAGATAATTGTATATTTCGTTAATAATTAACCCCATTTTCGAGATAATTAACAGCAAAAATATCGCGAATTTTAGGAATCAGCCTTGAAAGAAGAGTGAATTTTATCAGTTAGTTTCAAAATTATAGTATATTATTAGCAATTATTTGCTATTAAACGTAGATTTTGTAAATTTGCAGTGAAATAATTACGAATTTCGTCAATCGGTCATAAAAATATTTTGAAGTCCTTCAAATACGGGAAAAATAGCAAATTTATTTAATTAACGGTAAAAACGTAATACTACACCCCCCCCCCCCTTCTCTACGAGAAACTCTCGATTTTTGAGGTATATTTAGCAATAATCTTAAAAAATGTATATGAGGCAATTCAAAAAGATGACAAAGTCATTGTAAAACAAAAAAACAATTAGAATATTAATAAAAATTGAAACAATCATTTGAATCCATCTCAGGCAAGTGATAAAAATTAGCAATCCAGCACTAACTTAATTTTTAAACATTAAATTCAAAAACAATTAACCTTAAACTTTATTAATTTCTTTACGTAAAAAGTAAAAGAGAAAAAAAAAAACGATGTTAACTCTTAAAGTTAACAAACAAAATTTCAAAAACATGGCAGGCAAAAAAAACATACGACGTTAATCCTAAAGGCCAACAAACAATAGACTCAAATACCTGACTCCATGATTCAACCTTTTGAAAATAATGGCAACACTACACGGAAGGGAAATCGAGAGAAAAGGTAATCAAACTTGTTAAACCATGGCCACATCATAATACTTCTTACTTATACTTTTAAAAGTTCATTTTTGAATGAAGGAAAACTATTTAAATGACTTAACATTCATATCTACAACATATAACACCTTCATTACGGCTAGCAAAACAGAGCTAGAGCTAATGCAACAAACTAAAAACTGACCGCTAATTACAATGAAGCTAGCTCTTATATACTATCCACAGGATTCCAACATTCATCCAATAAGTAGTGATATGAAGTAACGTCACACTTAATTTGCATTTTTTCTTTTCAAAAACAATTACGACACCATCTGTCAAACTTTAACTAAACATATTAGTTTAATTTAGGGATCGCTAAAAGAACGTGTGAATAAAAATGCCGATGATAAACATTATTTAAATTTTTAGGTGTTACACAAAAATTAAACGATATCCTTCACAAAAACAGTAAGTGGCACTATTTACATTAACTTTTATAATTTCTATCCATAATTATTTCCATTTAATAACTTCTTAATTGCCAAATTGAATTGTATTTCACATAAACGATCTAAAAATTAATTCAATTTAATCCATTGTGTAGTTTACAGAGAAAACAACAAAATATATATAATTTTAATTTTTTATAAAAAAAAATATATATATAATTTTCTCCAAATGTTGATATCATTGCCCCCCCACCATGTTGGTTTCTTCAATTGAAAAAAAAAAAAAAAATCAATTGCTTGAAATTTACATATATATATTTGGAGTGGAAGGCTGATTTTTTATACCAACAATGTGAAAAATACCAGAGCCAGGAAAAGCGGAAGGCCCGGGTTCGATTCCTGGCTCTGGTATTTTTCACATAGTTGGTATAAAAAATCAGCCTTCCACTCCATAATTTTCTGAAATGAACTTTCATGGTTGATGAGTGAATTTCTAAATCAAACAAAATTTTCTGGTGTATTGGAGTTGTGCCATGATTAATAATGTCACTTGATATAGCTTTGTTTGCAGTCTCGGTGACTTTGCCAACGATTGTTATGTGAGAAATCAGGGTTGCTACGGCACCTGGAAAACCTGGAAAACTCAGGGAATTTGAAAATTTATTAAAAAACAGGGAATTTTCAAAATTTTTTGCAGAAACAGGGAAAATTCAGGGAATTTTGAAATTTTTTGGAAAAACATTGGAAATTTTTTTCATAATCAAATATTTTTTTATTTTTTAGTGCTTTATAATGAATCAATTATGTCCCCCCCCCCCCCAACTACAATAAGTTAATAAAATTAATGTACCCTAAGTATGTTCAATTGACTTGTAAACATGTTGGATTCTAATGCTGCATGATTGCGTGTCATCTATTTTACTTCTAAAAGAGACAGGAAAAACTCAGGGAATTTTTTTTCCTGATTTGTGTAGCAACCCTGGAAATGCCTAGCTGGTAATCAGCCAGGGTAGCTCAATGGTTTGAGCATACGCACGTAAAGCGGAAGGCCCGGGCACATAATTTTTTTATGTGAAAAATGCCTAGCTGGTTGTCAGCCAGGGTAGCTCAGTGGTAGAGCATCCGTGTGTTAAGCATAGGTGCCCGGGTTCGATTCCCGGCTCTAGTATTTTTCACATACTTGGTATAAAAAATCAGCTTTCCACTCCAAATTATCTGAAATGAACTTTCATGGTTGATGAGTGAATTTCTAAATTAAACAAAATTTCGTGGTCTATTGAAGTTGTGCCATGATTAATAATGTCACTTGATATAGCTGTGTTTGCAGTCTCGGTGACTTTGCCAATGATTGTTATGTGAGAAATGCCTAGCTGGTCATCAGCCAGGGTAGCTCAATGGTTTGAACATCCACACGTAAAGCGAAAGGCCCGGGTTCGATTCCCGGCTCTGGTATTTTTCACATAGTTGGTATAAAAAATCAGCCTTCCACTCCAAATTATCTGAAATGAACTATCAATACTTTTTCTTAAATTTAAAAAATATAAATATTCCTATAAAAACAATGCATGTAGGCATTCATTGCCAGCATTCAATTTAATATAGTACTTTCATAAAAAGATTCAACTTAACTTCACAGACAATTCCAGTATGATCCAATGGACTTGACACTTCCACTTCATAACTACAACAATTTATCGATAAAAAAAAAACCCTTAACTATGGTATAGAAAGCACAAAATTTTTAAAAAAGGATAATTTAACAGAAAATATGATGAAAAATAAAGGAATTTTTACCCATAGCTTCAAACGCTTAAAATAAAAATGTAATTTAAAACAAAATTAATATATCCTAATGTAAACACATTGTTACTTAAAGCTTAAAAAATATAATTTGAAATAAGAAAGTTTTTACATAAAAGCATTAAAAAAATTCATAATTCCATTACCTTTTTAACATTTTCACTTATTCTTTTATATTTTCTGTGAAGGGGAGGGGGAGAAGCACAATTGATTAAATAGGCACTGACATAACTCAAAACATATTCAACCAACTACACTACATGTAGTTAAACTGAAGGGTTATGATTTTTTTTTTTTTCTTTTTGACTTTTTAAGCATTATGATGTAAAAGGAGTCATTATTTTAAAAATATTATGTGGTAATTAAATGATATAAACTGGTATGAAAGCTAAACAAGCAAGAAAGGATAAATTTGGAAATATGTTCTTTTCTAAGTAATATAAAAAGTAAACAGTAATAGATCTGTTCATTTATTTTACCTGTTAAATTAGATGAGATTAAATTAGGGTGTTTTGTTTACAAAGTCATTTAATCATTACAAAATTACAAAATGATGTTAGAGAAAGTTCGTTTTTACTGAATCTCTCAATCTTCTCTTGAAATTATGTTCCTATATTTGTGTGAAAAAAATTCCTATATTTTCCTATTTGATTGCTTTGACCCCTGTCAATATGTACCTCAGCTTAAAACATTTGCACATCTAAAGAACTGTGCAAAACTGGATTAATGCCTGGCACAAACATAATAGACGGAAGCACTAATCGACAGGGACAGTTTTAGTTGGAAAACTGTCCTACAATTTGCTAAAGACCATGTTTCAATATACAAGATATTGTGTACTGGTTTAGTGTTTTGCTTTATTTGGTGGATTCAAAGTGAGAAAAGTTTACATCATATTCATTTGCAAAGAATGTAATTCCCTTAAGCAAATAATTTGATTTTGTTGCTTGTTACTACAGAAAAATTCCATAAAACTTGATTTTATAGTGTAAGTACTCTTTATTGAGGAAGTTTCCTTCACTCACAAAAGTATTTTTAGCACATATAATTCTCTCACAAACTAAACAAGTTAATGCCAACTGATATTGCTTCTTTGAAATGAGGACCACTCTGATAGTTTTATGCTTTAATGAAAGTTATTTAAAACTTGAAATATATTTTGTGGAATTTCTAGATATAGCCCCTAATATATCTTTTTTTTTTTTTTTTTTTGTGACCCTGTAAACAAAAAATCGCGGCTTTTCATTCATGTGTATACACACTATTTGTCCAATTTTAATAAAAAGTGCCAAGTAATATTCCTACATTATAAAGATTTAGAATTACCAAATTTGGACTTTCTGCTAATACAGTAACCGCCGCTTAATAAATTCAGTGGTTTATAAAATCAGCCACTTAATAAACTCAAAAATATCTCCTCAGCAGCCAAAAATATCATTTATGCACACTAAAAAAAATTTTTATTTACGATGTGATTTTTTTTGTTTAATAGAAAAAAAAATTAAAGCACAACAAACCCTCCGTTATCACTCATTGTCGAAGATTTTACACTTACACAGTTACAAATTGCTCTAGCACAGTTACAAATTAAACACGCCCTATAACTTATCTCCGTAGCAATTTCAAGGAACTTATTCTTCAAAGGCAGTAACAAGTTACAAATTTGATTTGAAATGATATATATATATACAGTCGGTAACAAAAGTGTCCAAACACTAGCAAAAATTCCTATGTTAAAAAAAGTATGCTTCATACGGTTCTGTTAAATAAATACTTATCGAATCGTGTTCTTAGACTGACTAAGAAGAGGATTCGACAAGAATTTATTTATCAAAACCGTATGAAGTGTACTTTTTTACATAGGAATTTTTGCTAGAGTTTGGACACTTTTGTTACCGACTGTATATACACTCCTTCTCATATTTATAAGGACACTTTATATTTTGAAATAACTAATGTAAAAGTAATTGTGAACAAGATTAACTAAGTTCACTTAATATATCTAGTATTCTAAAAACCAAAATTGCTATAATTTTTTTAATATGAAACAAAATTAATAAAAAATAATGCAAAATGTGTTTTTCTCCACGTTTTTAGATGTTCATAATTATAGGGACAATCCAGATTTTTTCGTTTTATTTAAATTACTAGTGGATAAATTACAGTTGACATGCGAATTTGTTAACTACTGGGCTAGATTAATTCATATATAAGCCTTCAATTTTTCTTGGACGGACATTTTTGATAATTCCTCGAAAAAAAGAACATTCATGTAGTGAAGTATGATAAATGTGTTTTTTAAGTGGAAGGATAATTTCAATCCGCCGAATTTCTAATGAAATTCGAAGATCTAAAATTGCTGAAAGAAATGTGATCAAACGTTGAATTGCTGATTCGATAGGAGAGAGATCTGATGCAAAATCATAGTTGTTTTACCGATATCGAAGACTCATAATTCCTCTTACTGTACTCCTCATAATGACTGCTGCTGAATTTGTTCGTAATTTTTAACGAAAGGTTGGGGTCCACATTTAGGCATGCTTAAAATAATTAATAATATGTTAAAATGATTAAAAAACCTGTAATAATCAATAAGCATTTAATGGGGGAAAGCACGTCTGTGTTAAAATTGAATAAAGACAGTATTAAATGGTAAAATGTTGCATTTTCGGATGAAAAACAGTTTATTCTTGATTAACCAAATGGTTTTAACAGTTACTGGCACGATCTGTAGATAGCGAAAGACAGAGCAGATTTTTTAAAGGTAGATATGAATCGGGCATTTTGAAGGTGGATCTATGGTGCTCTGGGGAGCTGTTTCTACTGAAGGCAGAAGGAATTTAGTAATTTTTTTATATTATTATGAACATCAAGAGAATATCCGCAAATTTTAAACGTAGAATTCTCAGATTTTTGTTAGATTTTGGGGGGTAATATTATTTTTTTCAACAAGACTTACATTTTTGCTCTACTTTTAGAGCAATAGGAAATAGTTTGAAGAAAGAAACTTCTGCATTATTGCCTTTCCCATGGTCTAAAAGATGAAAAAAACTTAATTTATGATATTAGAAATGTGCATGCAAGTGGAAAGCAATTTTAAATAGTTTAAATGTATTAAGAATATCATATATGCTATATGAAATGGTATTGAAACTGAATATTAAAAAAAATGTATATATATATTTACCAGAGAGAATGTCTGACTGTTTAACCCTAAAAAGAGACCCCATAAAATATTAATTTAAAGAATAACACAAGAAAATTACTAAAATTCGAGCTGTCCTTATAATTGTGAACACCTGAAAAATCAACTTTTTACCATATTTAAAGTTTTTTAAGATAGAAAAACAATAAAACTTTTTAAATATAGTCTATTAATGAAATTCAAATTAATTAAAAATATATTTGTTTGAATAATAGTGTTTAGATAATATAGAAAACGGGTGTCCTTATAATTATGAGAAGGAGTGTATATGTATTAACTTATTAAAAGGCAATTTCTAGTTCTTATTTTGAAATTACATAATTCATGAGGTTTAAACGGAAAGATTTTAAATTTATAAGAACAACGTGAACTTTTGGTAAAGTAATGATGATTTTCCTCAAGTGAAAGTGCATGGGAACTTGGAATGCGTTTAATTTACTTATATCGAAAAAACAATTATCTATCAAAAATTAATTAATATTTTTTATTAATTCCATTATTCATCACTTTTTGAAGTGTCTTTCCAAATTCAGGGAAGTAATACTTTTTCCTTAAGTGCAGGAACGTTCGCTGGATATAAAAATCAGCCGTTTTATAAAATCACTTTAGCTTAGAACGAATGTGATTTTAATAAGCGGCATTTATATTAGAAATGTGCATGCAAGTGGAAAGCAATTTTAAATAGTTTAAATGTATTAAGAATATCATATATGCTATATGAAATGGTATTGAAACTGAATATTAAAAAAAATGTATATATATATTTACCAGAGAGAATGTCTGACTGTTTAACCCTAAAAAGAGACCCCATAAAATATTAATTTAAAGAATAACACAAGAAAATTACTAAAATTCGAGCTGTCCTTATAATTGTGAACACCTGAAAAATCAACTTTTTACCATATTTAAAGTTTTTTAAGATAGAAAAACAATAAAACTTTTTAAATATAGTCTATTAATGAAATTCAAATTAATTAAAAATATATTTGTTTGAATAATAGTGTTTAGATAATATAGAAAACGGGTGTCCTTATAATTATGAGAAGGAGTGTATATGTATTAACTTATTAAAAGGCAATTTCTAGTTCTTATTTTGAAATTACATAATTCATGAGGTTTAAACGGAAAGATTTTAAATTTATAAGAACAACGTGAACTTTTGGTAAAGTAATGATGATTTTCCTCAAGTGAAAGTGCATGGGAACTTGGAATGCGTTTAATTTACTTATATCGAAAAAACAATTATCTATCAAAAATTAATTAATATTTTTTATTAATTCCATTATTCATCACTTTTTGAAGTGTCTTTCCAAATTCAGGGAAGTAATACTTTTTCCTTAAGTGCAGGAACGTTCGCTGGATATAAAAATCAGCCGTTTTATAAAATCACTTTAGCTTAGAACGAATGTGATTTTAATAAGCGGCATTTACTGTATTTTCTTTTTTTGAATTATGATAACAGATACATACACACATAGACCAACCACCAAAAACTTGATTTTCAAATTCAGGAGACCTCAAACTTCTATATACATATATCTAAAACTCAGTTTCGAAAGTTCGACCCATGGGCATTGCTTTCTCTTCCATACAAAGGGTAAGAGATAATTGAAAATAAATAAATAAAAATTATCTGTACCTTGAAAAAGCCTACAAAGGTATACTGATAAGTCTAAATTAACTGCTAGTGATAAGGCTAAATTAACTGCTTTCAAGGGGACTCCCTGCTTATCATTTCTGAAAGCTAAAATTTTTTATTTTGAATCTGTAAAATGCAAAATTTCATTTAATGACAATTTGCTTTTACAGCTTCAAAATGAAATATTTAAAATTTTAAAAATCAATTTTTAGGTAACGATAACCAATTTAACCATTGTGAATTTTCTGAATATGAAAACAGGATTTAAAAATGTGTATTAATTAATGTATTTAATGAGTTATAAAATGGGTATTATTTCCCTGTAGAATAACATTGGTTTTGGTTTCTAGTTCTAGCGATGCTAAGTAGAACAGTAGTTAAAGAATGGTAGCCATTTTTGCGAAGGTTTGTGAGTCAGGAATCATTAGCCTCAAATACAGTCGAACCTCGTTAATGTGAATCTTAATGGGAAGAAAAAACTTGTTCATGTTATCAGTAGTTCATGGTATTGCTAACTCAGAAACTAATCTTTCTTTTGACGGGGATTGCGGAAACAGTTCATGTTAAAAGTAATTGAATTCAAGGTTCGACTGTATATATTTTTCCCTTTAAGGAATTTGTCACAAATTTATTTAGCAGAATTCTCAAGCAACAAAAATTAATGAAATTTATCCAATCTCTAAATTGTTGCACTTGGATTTATCACGTATTGACTTTCTTGTCAAAAACAAAGATGCTTTGTTTGGGTTTGGGGTAAATAGTATTTCTTAGATATCAAATGCTCTTATAATTTCGATAAATACAAGTTCAGCAGAAATTTATTCAGAAAATCTTGTTACAACTGTTGATAAATTTACTAAAATTACCTTTATCTTGGAGATTGGCATGTTTTGATCCTAATTTTTTTTTTTTTTTTCTGAAACCAGAGCTAGGTATAAAATGTATTATTCTACTTAAAGAAATATATTCTGCTAAAAGACTCAGATTGATACTAAGATGTCAAAAATAAATAAAGTAAGTTTGTGATTGAAGCTTAGTCAGGACTTAGTTTTCATGGATAAGGATAGTGACAATAAAGGCCAAGATGAATTTTATTATTCAGTGATTGGAAACAACAAAAAATTAAAATTCCATAAATTATTGAAGATAATGAACATTATTTTCATCCTATCTCATGAACATGCTTTCTTTGATAGTAAATTTTCTTACAAGAATATTTTTGTAATAACTTGTTAGATGATTCTGTTGTGTAACAAAAGATGGTGTTACATTTCAATAAATAGTTTGAGAAGACAATTTTGCAATCAGAGTATACAGAAGATGAAAAAAAAATTGGTGTGAAACAACTATATACAGCTTCCATTACCTGCTATTACACATATTATATGCATTTTTTGGAGATTATGTAGTCAGAAGACATAAAATTGGCCTAACAAATTAAATGCTTAACAATTTTCTTGTAAGAGAAAGCTGATAAATGTGTGAAGACATATAAAACAGAATTTATATAGCGAGTTTAGAAAAAAAATCAGTACAGCTATTTTTTGATACATCGATTTCCAAGATCTAAAACTGACATATCTAATCAGGATGACTGTTAATTTTCCTGTAATAACCATATACTGCATAAGAAAGGATATCTAAAAGGGATTTATGTAGCAATTTTCAAAAAAATCGTTAGAGCCATTTTTGAGATACTGACATTCAAGAAAACTTGTCATACTCAATTGTTGACTGGAAAACAACAATTGTATGCAAAGGATAACTAAAAGGGAGTTAATTTGGTGAGTATGAAAAACTTTTTTTAAAGAATGCACTTGTGAGACCTGAAATTGAGCTACTTATACACAATGCTTGCCTATCAATTTTTCCTGAACTAATCAACTGATGAAAGGACATCTAACATATTGTTTATATAGTAGTTTTGAAGAAAATCGTCAGAGTCGTTTTTGAGATACGGACTTACAGTTCACTTCTGGTTTCGAATACCCCACTTCTGGTTTTCCAGTTTTCACCAAAAGTTGGAAAAATCTTCAGTACACCAGACCTGTCTCAATTCTGAAATTTTGTCGTTCTATCTTTATTAGTTTCGAAGATATGATAGTCAGAAGATTTCCCACACATAATGCACATATAAGGTAACTTGGGGGAAGACACAAATTTCCTCCTAGTACTTTTATATGTCAACAGATGGTAATACTGACTAGCATGTGTGAAGAGTCTTGTCCCAGTGAGCACATCGATTGCGAACTTATCTTAATTTATTGCCTTTAATCACCGTTATTTTGGATCTCATGAGCATTTAACCTTGTGACTAAAAGTAAAGCACTTTTAATATTGGAATGTTTTATTTTAAATAAGATATTATCAACAGAAGTGCGTTCTTTATTTTATTACACACACAAGGCAAGCAGAAGCGGCTTTAAACTTGCAGCTATACGTTTAAAAAAAAAAAAGTGTGTGGCATTTTCAACCCATACTTGGGTGAAGATGCAACATGGTTCAGCAATAAATTAAATGACCTTTAAATTTTATGTTTTGTTTTATATACTGTATATTATAGTGTCAAATATAAATAGAATTTATAATTATAATATTATAATAATTTACCATTTTTATAATATTATTTAAATAAATTTTCAAGACTTCAGTTTGGATCTCCCTGAATACAGGTTGGGATTCTCAGTAGGAAATGGAACTTCTGGGTTTTCAGCTACTGGGATTTATCCTTATAACTCAGAAGCAATCCCAGATCATGCGTCTATTATCTCTGATGGTTCCACCAGTGATATAGCTGTTGCTTGTACAAACAACGCATGTGACAATAGGCCTACAGCAGCAACTGCTTCCACCAACAGATCATGTGAGCCTACACCATTTGTTGCTTCCACTATCAGAGCTAGAGACAGTCGACTCTCACCAGCAGTTGCCTCCTCCAGCACAAAAAACAGGATGTCTAGAAGCAATCAGCCCTATTCCTCAGGTCAAAAAACCTAAACCATCCGGGCATAAGAAGCAAACACAGCAGTGGTCTTAAATTATGCAGGAAAAGGCTCGAAAAGGCAAAATAAATAAAAAGAAACCAATGTTTGTCTCAGTTTTCTTATTCACTGTGATTCTTGTATTTTATCTTATAACTGGTGGCATCTTCTCCATATATATGAGGGAAGATTCCTCAATTACACGAGTTTTTTTAACATTTAATTTCTCAATCGTGTACAAACTGGGAAAGGAATTAATAAGTATACATGATTAATTAAACATTAAAGAACATGGTGTATTTTTTTTTTCCAATATCATATATTTCGATATTTGGCTGTACTATGCAAAACATCCTTCCTTATACATGGCATCTTCCCCCAATTTACCTTATATATATACAAAGGGAGACTGAAAAGTTCCTGGCTTCACCCAGAGAGAGAAGAGTCCGAGTTATGAAATTGTATATATTTATTCAACATAGTCTCCCTGGAGATTGATACATTTTTTACAACATTGTTCTAGCATTTATAGACCATTAAAATAAAATGCATTTGATTGTTCCTAAAACCAGTTTTCCGCAGCATCCTGCCCTCGAAATGTTGCTTTTTCAAGTGTTTTTTCAAGTTAAGAAACAGAAAATAATCAGAAGGGAGCCAGGTCAAGGGAATAAAGGATGATGGACCAATTGGAAACCCAGGGTGTTCAATTTAACTCGAAGTGTGTGCAGGTGCATTGTCAGACAAAAACAGGATTCCTTCCTTGATCAACTTCCCCTGGTATTTCCTCTTAATTGATTTTTTAGTTGGTCTAGAAGGTTAGCATAAAGGAGCCTTCAAAACACTGGCAACTGGAAAGCTTCAATTTCGGTTTCTTTTGATATTTCTTTGATGTGTTTTTTGAGAATCGAAGCTCGCTCACAAACCCCCAAGTGCGATAATTGCATGGGAACTGGTCTCTTTTGTAAAAGAGAAATAAAAAGTCCTTCATTGTAAATGTGTGCAAAATTTCAAGGGTCACTTTCGGACAATGGATAATTTATGACTTTTGAAGCTCTGTAAGTTGCCAGAGTTTGAAGGAAGCTTAATACTCTCCAGCTATACTGGAACCCTGGGGTAAGATGTCTACTAACAGAGACCCATCTTTGTCCCAGAAAATAGACGCCACGCCATGACTTTTTTGGCTGATTTCTGGGAGCGGAACTTCTTTGGGCTCTGGAACCCCTGTGGCACCATTCTTTTGATTGTTCTTTTGTTTCAGGATCATAAATGGGAAGCCACGTTTAATCTTCTGTCACTAAGAAGAAAGTACTGTGAAACTTCAAAATGGGCCAAAATGTCTTTGGATGTTTCAACTCTCTCCTTCTGATCGTTGTTCAAACTTTTTGGCACAAATAAAAAAGTTGTAAAAGTCAGATTTATTTGATATTTGTACAGTTACATATCAAGACATCTAGCTTTAATTTACCACTAAATTTATTCTTCTATTTCAACTGAAAGGGGGGAAAAGCTAGGAACTTTTCAGCCTCCTTTCGTACACATACACCTACATACTGACCGATTGCCAAAAAACAGTTTTTTGACTCAGGAGACATTAAAACATGTAAATCAGGTGAAAACTTGATACCAAATTTTTTGACCTAATACAATATTCTCATTACCTACGGTAGTTGAGTATTGAAAGTTAAAAGCAATACGAAATATATATTTAAAAAAAAGCTGGTGTGAAACAATCACACAACTTCCGTTATCCACTATTACATGTATTATATGCACTTTTTAAAGATAATGTGATCAGAAGACATAAGATTGGCCTAACAAAGTAGACTCCTAAAAATTTTCCGGTAAGAGAAAGCTGATATTTGTGTAAAAACATATAAAACAGATTTACATAGCGATAACAATTTTAAAAATAAGAAGAAAAAAAGTCAATTGAGCCATTTTTTGAAACATTAATTTCCGAGATCTAAAACTGATCTATTTAATCAGAATAACGGTTAATTTTCCTGTAATAACCACGTAATACATTAGAAAGGATATCTTAAACGGGTTTATGTAACAATTTTCAAGAAAATTGTTAGAGCCATTTTCGAGATACCGACTTTTACAAAAATTTGGTATTGGTATACTTAGTTGTTAACAGGAAAATAATAATTACATACAAAAGGATATTTAAAAGGAGGTTACTATGGCAAGTTCGAAAAAAATATGTACAGCCGTTTTTAAGGGAACACACTTGCGGGACCTGAAATTGGGCTATTTATACAGGATACCTATCAATTTTCTTGAACTAAACAACTAATTCATACGAAAGCACATCTAATAGAGTGTTTACATACATGCGCGTAGCCAGGGGGGGTGCCCGGGCACCCCCTCGTTCATGCACACCCAGGTGTGGGGAATTCCACCAATTTACGTGCCACTAGTAAGTAAAATTTTAAGCAAGAGAAAAATATACCAAAAACTTATCTGTATATTCATAAAAACAGACTTTTATTTGTAAGTTTCTTAGAATCAAAAAATTTTGCGATATCTTCCCGTTTTAGGCATTTTGAAAGCGGAAAATGACTTTCTATGTGTGTGTTTAAGGGGAGGGGGCATTGTGTGTCAGTGAATCTGTTAACTATTTTTGTCCGGGTTTCATGTGAGAATGGCTGGACGCAATTCAACGACATTTGGCAAGAATTTAGGTCTGCATCCAGTTTAAAAGTAAACCTATCAAATTTTCCAAATTTCCCTCTCTGTTCCTCCCCTGAAGGCCGAAAGTCAAAAACTCCTTAGTAAGCATAACTCGGCCCCAAATTACTTTACGATGAAGAAATTGCACACGAAGAGACTAGACTTGAATACGAAAATAAAATTTTCTGCGATTTTGTATTTTTAAGGGGGAGGAGGGAGAAAAATTGATTTTCAGAGGGAAATTTCTGAAATTCCGGATTTTTGAGTAGATATCAAAAGTGGTATAAAGTTATTAAAAACAGCCATGCGTCTTCTTCAGTATATTTCAAAAAACCCGTTTTTGGTTTCTTGCAACTTTCATTTTTTTTTTTTTTTTTTTTTTTTGGGGGGGGGATGCGTTATAAGGAGGCAAATTCGAAATCCCCTTTTAGCTCTAAATTTGTCCTGGAAAATCTATGGAAGCTGCAGTCACAAATTTTAGTGCGTGGATTCTTTATGAGCATAACTAGGTTTTATGAAAATCCCCTCCTTTTCCTCCTAGGGGTAGGTGGAGGGGAATAAACACATTTTTAAATTATCTGAGATTAATTTTTATGTGTGGTTTAATTATGCGTACCGAACAAGTACAACAGATGGATTTTCTGACATTTACCCTTCCCCCACCGCTTTTTAAAGGCGGGGGGGGGGGACGCCTTTTCAAGAGTAACTCTGCTCCAAATTATCTCAGGTAAACGATATTTTGATGTGTCGATTAGTTATACGTTCCCAATGCAGACACCACAAAGGGATTTTTCGAAATGACTTTATAACTTCCCGTAGAGGGGGGGGAGGGCAAAAAACACGCTTTTAAGCTTAAATATGCTCCAAATTATCTTAGAATGGCGAATTTTGGTGAGCAGTTGTTGTTTAAGTGTACGCAATATGCATTTTGGTGGAATTTCGTGAAATTTCTAACTTACCCGCGAGAGAGAGAGAAGGTGAATTGTGGGTAAATCGATGCCGATGGCAATGAAAACCCGAATCCTCATGTTGCGAGCTGAAAAATCCCTACCTAACGCAGTGGGAATTTTAGCTAAGGCTTCATCTAATTTCAGTGATTTTTTTTTCTTTCCTTTTTTGATTTTTTGAGATTCTATTAATATATAATAATTCTATTAATATATTTGAGAATTCACTTAAATATAGCGACCAGCGAAGCGGCAAAGTCTGCTAGTATATATATTCATTGTATTTCTTGCTGCTCTTAAATACCAAATGTGGCAATGCTCTCAGAGCTGGTACATCAGAGGTGCCAAGTTTGAACAGAGCGTTTCGGCCGCCTAGCTGTTTAAAGCTTCCCCCCCCCCCGAAAAAAAGAAAAAAAAACTTGCGTGAATATAAGCTAGGAATCTTGATAGTCCCCTCTTCGTGAGGAACACTTCACCCAAGCCTAGACACTAATGCAGTCGCAAAGAACTCACAATCATATTTAATCCCAATATCATGGAACTATGATAATGCATGATATTTCTCACTGAGATTGGACAAATGGGACCTGGTTATAAGGATATGCAAAAGAAAATTCAAATATTTTATTGTTTGTGTATGGAACTTCTCATTGGTTAATTTTATTTCACTTTTTAAGTTTTCTGAATGTATATTATAAGCGGAGGGAACTTGAAATGATAATTGAAGTGTTTAAGCTTCAAAAAGTGGTGTGGATAAAAGTTCTCTGAATTATTTAAAAAATGTTTTTAGTTTAATTACAGCCTAAAACGTTCTAAGAATATAGTTATATTCGTTAAATGAAGAGTTTTGCTGGGTGCAGTCAAACACCACACTTCCGAAAAATATTTGCACCCCTCTCCCCGCCCCCCACCCCCCCCCTAAAAAAAATTACCCAAAAAACGTTGTAATGAAGCGCATCTTCCTTATTTTTAAGTGAATGTAAATTGCATTTTTTTTAAGCTTATCGAAAATTGTCACTCAAATTAGGGCGAAAACTACTCACAACGGCTACACTGATGGGCTTGATCTGAATTTGAACCCGGCACCACCCGTCTATCAGCTTCGAAAGCAGAACCTCTCATTCACTTATAGTGCCTAGCAAATCTGTTACCTTATGTTGATTTTCTGCGCAATTTTATTTTAAGGAGTTTCTTTTGTTATTTCCTTGCTATTTTATGCCATTTTTCATGCACTTTTGATGTATGATGGTCATTTGGCGTTCTGCTCAACTGTCATTCGACACCTTTTTTCTGCTTCGATACATTAACTTTACTTTGTGTTTATTTTCGGTGGGATTTTTTTGGTGTGAGTTCCTTTCGTTGCTTCCCTCCAATTCTATGCAATGTTTATGAAATATGTGCGATCGTCATTTGGCAATCCATTCAGCTGATGATCAGAGACCAATCGGAGACAGAAATGCTCTATCTACGTTCATACCCTTCCCTGCCTTTGATAATATCACCTTATGAGCTTATTTATTGCGATTTTCTTAACGTTTTCATATTATAGTCTAGTCACCACAGTTTAGAGTTTACCACAATATAATTATATTCTAGTAAGATTCACATATAACCAACTGAAACACGGGTAAGATCTGGCTCATACTAATCCCTCATTATGTAAAGAAGCCTAGATGTCTATTTGCAAATCAGATGAAAATTTCCATCTGATGATTGGTTAGTATTGGTCGTATATCAACTGTATAGCTCAGTTTGTCGAGCACTGACGGGTTATATCAAAAGTCTCAAGTTCCATTTCTGACCTCGCCCCTTCCATTTTGTTAAATTAAATTCTGCTTTTCCATAAAAAATGTGTGCAAAACTCTTTATTTTTCAACTTATTTTTGACATTATACATACGTATAAATCTATATCTGTTTATGAATCAGTTTGGATTTCTTAGTTTTCGATGCAGAACTACACTGTTCGTTCAACCTATCACTATTGAAAATTGTACACTAATTAATCAAGACAAAATCTAGCTAATGCTATATTTTTTACTTCAACCGGATTAGTTTACAATATTAATTTTAAAAAACCTTATGTTATCTTTAACATTATAAACAAATACGGAGCTAAAAAAAATTACATGTCCTTTATGTATTATAATTATAATAATAATTATCATTATGGTACAAATAAAATGAATATTTTTTTAGGCGTGAAAGATAAAATGATATTAAAATAAAATTGATGTCATTATAGCTTCACAATATCAAAAATTTGATTTTTAACATCGGCTTTGTATTTTTATTTAATAATTTTAGGTTTTGAATTCAGTACTTACATTAAAATCAAAATTTTTAATTTTGATTGATTGTTTGGGATTCACATTCAATTCAAATAGCTCAAATATGAATTTTATTAGGATAGTTTAATTAGTTTTTTTTTTTTTTTTTTTTTTTTTTCTAAATATCAACATTTTATTCTAAAACTCAACAGTCATATAATTAGTTAAAACTTACGTTTAGTACCTATAAAAAAAATGAATCTGTTATACCTCCAAAAAAAGTTTTTTTCTACGGAAAGACTTCTGCTGTAAAGAGAGCGAATATGACAGAAGAAGAAGCAGCAAGCAATTATTCAACAGCCACATCTTATATAAATTCAAGAAATATTTCAGGAATAACTAGGTAAAAGGAAAGCTGTAAGAGACTAGAAAGTACTACTGTATTTCGACTAGACAGGTATCGTGCAGATGCTCAACAGACAGAGGTGAGAAAACAAGAAGAAACTGAACAGCAACGGCATATTTGAATTCAAGCTGATGCCAAAACGTCATAAATGATACAATTTATCAAGTATTGGATGCTGCTAATTAGTTTTTTTTTTTAGTGTACATTTAACTATGATTCTACTTTTGATTATGCGTCTCAAAGTATTGTCATCGTCAGCGCAGGAAAACTTGTAAATGTTTGTGGAAATTGTAGTGCTAAAAATTGTCTCAGAGCCTCACCTGCAATGTTTTGTTACAATGGAAAATTTCATTTATCTCAAACTTCTGAACAATCAGAATCTTTGTAAATTTCTCTTAGATTCTTTAAACACTACTTCAACCCAAGAATCATCGGGTAGTTCTGCTAGTTGAATTATATCATTATTCTTTATATATATATATATATATTATATGTCTGTGCACGCAATAATATAATTCATTTATTATGTACATTTACCGATATATATATGAATACACGTATATTAAAATGCTCATACGCACGCTTACGTATATACATATGCGTATTATGTATGTATATCTATGCTGAAAATTTCAAATTAAAATTTGGGCACCCCCCTCCGCATGAAAAGCTGGCTACGCCTATGACATAGCAACTTTGAAGAAAATCGTTGCAGCCGTTTTTGAGATACAGACTTACGATCACACTTACAATTCTCTGATGTCCCACTTCCGATTTCCCAATTTTCACTAAAAGTTGGGAAAATCATCTGTACACCAGACCTGTCTCGATTCTGAATTTTCGTAGTTCTATCTTTATTAGTTTCAGAGATATGATAGTCAGAAGATTTCCCACATAGGTATAAGCTCGTTGGCTCGCTTGGTTCATACACTCATGTTTGTGAAAATTGCAACACCATAAAGAGATTATGTAAATTGAACCAAACTTACAGAAAATGTAAAGTGAGGTAAGCCATGCAAATGATTAGAATTACAAGGCAATTGTGCATGCCTGGAAAGAGAACCGACTCCTTATCAGTCACTTGTTCCAGGCAGAGCCCAGTTAAGGGGGGGGGGGGCTGCAGCCCCGGGCCCAGTGAACAAGGGAGCCCTAGATAGGGGTAAGAAAACCCAGTAAATAGAAAAAAAATGTAATTTTTTATTAAAATTCTGTTTTTACAGTCAGAAATTAAATCCATGATACTGTTATGTAAAAATATTTTTAAAAAACAAATTTTTGAAAATTTCTTTCAGTGCTTAAATAAAAAAAAAAAAAAAAAATTGCATTAAAATTTGAAAATGTCAAAAGTCATTCAAGAGATGGGGGGGGGGGGGAGAATAATATAATATGTTTCCTTCCACCAAGTAAAATTACATATCGCTTATGGGAATTAAAAGGAGAAATATAATAGTGCGATATATATTTTAAAAAAATTTGAAGAATTTGAAGAAAAAAATTTACCGATGGTACTCTCGAATCCGAAACAACTAGCTATGTAACTCTTCAAGGATTTGAAAAACTTAAAATTGAAAGTTTATTTGTGATAGTCGATAGATTAAATTCAGAAATGATAAAACGAACTGATGCTTATAACTCAGTATGCAGCATTTTCAATTTCATTACTAAATTGGTCATGAACAAATCAATGAAGAATCAGTTAATAACTTTCTTGAAGTTTATGAAGGAGAATTAGATTTTGAAGCCACAAAATCTGAACTCATTCAATTTTCACAAAATTTGTTAAGCTGTTGCTTAGAAAAAAAATCTGATGTGGGCACCACATGACTTCCTTATACACTTTTAGATACATAACGTTAAAAAACATTGACATTGGGCCCGAAACAATTGGCCAAAAATATTTTTAAAAAAATGAATTTATCACCGTGTTCTGAGCTTTTCTGAAAGTTAGTTAAAAACCGATTGCAAGATTTGTACTGGTAACGCTGACGAAGGCAGCAGGGACACGAAAAAATTGGCTAAAAGTATTAAAAAATGCATTTTCACCGTGTTCTGAACTATTCTGAAGGCCGTGGTTAGAGAACCGGCAGCCGGGTAAGTATTAAAGACCCGGCAGTCTTCTGCGCTTGCGCATTAGAACTTCCGGGAATGGCATACTTGATCTGTAGCTGAAGTGCCGGGTGAAACAGAGAGAAAATATTTTTTGAATGAATCTTATTCCTAACAGGTAAATACATAAAAGTAAACAATAAATAGTGTCAGTCAAACATATAAGTTTGATGTGTATTTTAACAATTAACAAACAAGCAAACGAATAAATAGCGCCGGTAGCGGTTTTTTAATCAGTCAATATTGTGATCAATCCAGCTAGTGCTGCCCTCTTTCGAAATGATTTGAAACCACAGATTTTCTAAACATACTTGGAGAAAAAACGCAAATTTGAAAAATGAAATTTCTTATACTATGCTGATTAAATTAAAATTTAGATTAATTTTCTTTAAATAATTTAGTTTTTAAAAATCCTAATATAATGTATAATAGAAACTATTTTGGCGAAACCATGCAAAGTTGAAAATTAAAATTTTTGTACTATACTGATTGAATTATTATTATTATTAATATATTTAGTTTTTAAAAATGCAAATATAATATATTAGAATAATCATCAGAGAGATCATGCAAAGTTATACTATATTGATTATTATTATTATTGTTATTATTTTTTATACATCTAGTTTTTAAAAATCAAAACTTAATAAAATAAAATTATAGAATAATCTTTCGAGAAATCATGTAAAGTTTAAAAATTAAATTTCTTGTACTGTATTGATTAAATTAAAGTTTTAAAAAATATATTTTGTTTCTAAAAAATCCAAATATAATAATAAATTAGTATACTATATGAAAAAACTATGCAAAGTTCAAAAAATATTTATTTATTTATTTACTAAACTGATTAATATAAATTTTTAAAAATATATTTACTTATTAAAAATCAAAATATAATAATATATTAAAATAATCTTTCAAGAAATCATGCAAAGTTTAAAAATTAATTTTTTGTACCATGCTGATTTAACTAAAATTTTTAAAAATTTAATTAGTTCTTAATAATCTAAATATAATGTATTAGAAAAATCTTTGGAGAAATTTCCCAAAGTTTAAAAATTAAACTTCTTGCACTATGTTTATTGCATTGAAGATTTAAAAAATATATTTAGTTTTTTAAAATCCAAATATAACAATGAATTAGAATGATCTTTGGAGAAACCACGAAAAATTGAAAAATTAATTTTTTTTGCACTATACTGATTAAATTAAATATTTTAAAAATATATTTAATTTAAAAAAATAAGAATATAGTAATACATTAGAGTAATTTTTCAAGAAATCAAGCAAAGCTCAAAATTTAAATTTCTTTTACTATATTGATTAATTTAAAAATATATATTTAGTTTTTAAGATCCAAATATAATAATACGTTAGTAATGTGATGGGTTTTGTGTAATGTAAAATCCCCCCCCCCCCCCCCCCCTCCATTTTATACACGTATATTTCAATCATATGCATTAACAATTTTCTTACATTTTTATTTTTAATTTGCATTGTGAAGTAATATAAGATCTCAGAAATATCTGTAGCATTTGAGAGATTTATTTAGCTTAATTATATTAACTTATTTAACGAAAGACAACATAGCAGATAAAGCAAGGAATATAAGAGAAAATAAAACTGAATAATGAAACAAATATTTAACGAGATAAATCAAGAGAGAGAGTTAAAATATAAAACGTGGTCAGTACAAATGAATGCGAATTAAAGCAGCAATATGAATTATCAAAAGCACGTATTGATAAAAGTCGTTCACTTTACCAGCAATGAATAATAAATCCCCCGGCAGTCATACTGCGCAAGCGTCAGAACTGCCGGGAATATAATAAACACACGGCTGCCGGTTCTCTAACCACTGCGTATTCTGAAAGTTTCAAATGTCTAGCTAGTCGGGAAGTTAGTTAAATAAATTTTTTGTTGAATCATATAAACGCTGCCGAAGGAAGCAGGGACCTGAAACAGTTGGCTAAAAATATTTTTTTTTTAAATGCATTTTCACCGTGTTCTGAGCTTTTCTGGAAGTTTTAAATGTCTAGCTAGTCGGGAAGTTAGTTAAAAATCGATTGCAAGATTTGTACTGGTAACGCTGCCGAAGGCATCAGGGACCCTAAACATTTGGCTAAAAGTATTAAAAAAATGCATTTTCACCCTGTTCTGATCTATTCTGAAAGTTTCAAATGTCTAGCTAGTCGGGAAGTTAGAAATATATTTTCTGTTGAATCACATAAACATCGCTGCTGAAGGCAGTAGGTATCGGAAACAGTTGATTAAAAATATTTAAAAAAGGCATTGTCAACGTGGTCTGAGATTTTCTGAAAGTTTCAAATGTCTAGCTAGTCGGGAAGTCAGTTAAATTGCAAGATTTGTCCAAACCGTTTTTGAGTTATTACTGTTTTTTGATACATTATGGCCAAAACCTATGTATTTTTGGTCATTATGAACCTAATTTTCCTAAATTATCTCCAAAACGGAAAATCATACAAAGTCCAAAAAGGGAGGTGCACAAATAGATGTTATAACAAACTTATGTATCAATTCGCAACTTTCTACGTCCAACCGTTTTTGAGTTATGCGACATACACACACATACATACAGACGTCACGAAAAATCGTTTAAAGTCGCTTATATCTCTAAAACGAGAGCTCGTGTTAAGACGACACTTGCAGGTGTACAACTAGACATCATGAGAGTCACACGTATAAATTGGCAACATTCAGCGATCATTCGTTTTCGAGCAATGGGAAATACAAAATCCATTTTGCAAATCGGGATTACTATACTTCCTTATACTTGTATAAGGAAGTAAAAATCACCGATACATATTTATGATCATATATTTAAAAATGAGTTAAATGAGATTTTTCCAAATATGTTTATTGCATTACGTATTTATTTAACTCTACCGATATCAAATTGCGAAGCCGAGAGAGCAAACTCCAAATTAGAGAGAGTTCTATCTCTTCGAAGAACAAAAATGCAGCAGAATAAGCTGCAATGTTTGGCTTTGCTGTGCTCGGAGCACGATTTAACAAGCAACCTGGATTTTAAAGATGTAATTGAAATTTTCAGCGCGGCAAAGTCTAGGAAGAAGCCAATTTAATTTTTTTATTCTGTAAAGTACAATTCATTAAAGTTTTTGATGCAGCAACTTTTCTTTTGGTTGGTGAGTTAGATTCTTTTGTTGTTAATATACTTTCTTTTTTTTTTTTTTTTTAATTAATTTTTTTCAAACAGTTTCAGAATTAATTTAAATGGTAATGAGAATCTTATTCTAATATGACCATTGTAAAATTTTATCTAATGATAAATATTCATATTAAAGAAAAAGAAAAATGTGTGGGGGGGGGGAGCTCCGCTATTATCATAGCCCCGGGCCGGAGAATCAAACAAGCCGAAAACCTGGCAGTGGGGCACGCAATAGAACAATAGCATGAAACAGTAGACACCTTATCCACATGGCTGTGACGGACCGTAGAGCATCCTCTCGTGTGTTAGCACAATATTGGAGCACGGCTACATGCGTTTTGTTGTCTAGCTCCACGATTCGTCGCCGTTTGCAATTTCATAGTTTAGTTTTCATGCTACTATTTCCAATGCAACAATCTTCAAAATACATATATTTATATGGAAATTTTTCAATTTTGCTATGTTGATAAAATCCTAAATTATGGATAACTTACGAAATTTTCCTTTTAGAATATTTGTAGTCAATCATGTTCAAACAAGTATCATAAATGTTATTTTGAAGTTGTCTGATATATTTATGATCCTGAAAGTGGACGTTTATGCTCGATTTTGCCCTATTCTGCCATGTTAAGTAAATAGTAAATTCCAAATAATTTACGAATTTTTTAAATTGGAAAATTCATATTCAATGATATTTCTGCCAGTATCCTAAATAATATTTCAAAAGTCGTCTGATGTCTTTACGATGAAAATATCCCTCAAGATTGGCGTTTATGTTAAATTTTGCCCTATTCTGCCATGTTAAGAAATTCGTAAATTTCCAATAACTTACGAAATTTTCATTTTGGAAAATTCATAGTCAATGATATTCATGCCAGTATCCTAAATAACATTTCAAAAAGGGTCTGACATCTTTACGTTGAAAATATCCCTAAAAAATGGCGTTTATGTGAAATTTTGCCCTATTCTGCCATGCTAAGAAATTCGCAAATTTCCAATAACTTGCGAAATTTTCAAAGTAGCATGTTTATAATATTTTAAAACTGGTCTGACATTTTAACAGGGAAAATTTTCCATTTAATGCACGTTTAAGTAAAATTTTGCCATATTCTCCCATGTTAAGAAAATCGTAAATTTCTAATAATTTACGAAGATTTTAATTCGAATGTTGCAAACGAATAGGGTTCTTGCCAGTGTCAAAAGTAACATTTAAAAACTGATCTGACTTCTCTGCGACTATTTGTTCTTGAGATATCGTGTACACCGACGGACACCATACAAATTTTGTCACTTTCGGATTCCTCACACCTGAAAACGTGTAAAAAAGTAAAAAAAAATCGAGGCCGAAAATTTTCACGATTACCTAAGTTCCCCATACCTATAGTATGGTAGGGAACTAAAAAGGGGGAGTAGCAGAAAACAAAATAGCATCGGATCTAAGCAGATTTCGAGGAGTTACAAATTTGAGAAAACATATCTCCTGTCCCTATCTCTATTATATATACCAAACATATATTAGATAAATATAAAATCAATTAAACAGGTTGGGTTTAACGTCACCTAATGGGTAATTGGCGACTCAATTAAACATATTCATGCGAGAAATACTTAAATATTAAGAAAGTATAAATAAATATATTTGTACATATTATAGTTACAGGGCTATGTCATAACTTCTATGATATTTAAATGCATTAAACTTGATGAGATATGAAAAGTCATGCTAATTCAATCTGAGTACATATCTGATGACATGTGGTGATGCTGTTATTTAGATTCTGTGATTTGTAAATGGCAATAAGGGCATCTCAAAGTTTACATTTGTCATTGTTTCCAAGAATAATTTTTAAAAATCCTAAATCACAACATTGCATTCGAATGAGAAGGTGTTTTTATATACGCTATTTGTGAAATTCTCCTCTTCGCTTTTCAGGGTCTGGAAGGGCATAAAAATATGTTTTCAAGTATAAATTTTTATAACCGTTTGTTCAAAATCTCGAATTTCCTGAAGTTCTTCACAGATTGATTTATGATTTTGATACTTTTCGCAAAATTCCTTAATTCCTCCCTTTGAAACGAGAAAGGGGAGGCAAAAAACATGTTTGTAAGCTTATCTGAACTCCAAATTATCATGAAAGGGCAATATTTTGGTGTCTGGGCTATTTATGTTAGAGATGGGCATTCCCGTTCTTTTTTAGGAACGAGAATGAACAGTTCTTTGAAAACTCGGAACAGTTCTGCAGAACTGTTCTGAACGGGTCTAATGGAGAAAACCAACCGGAAATTCAGAATGAACGGTTTCCGGTACCCTCCCTGCCTGAACTGTTCGCTGCGTTCTGCCGATAAAATGGGCATTGGCATTTGTCTTTCACTAGGAGAGATCGTTCTTTTCAAAATGAGCTATTTGTATTCCTTAATTCAGCACTTCTGCTATGAGAAAACACAGATGTCCTTAAAGAATATGTGAAACATCGATATTTTTTTTCTTTCTAATTTGCACTTGTAAAACACGTGGTTCAAATTTAACTGGGAATATGTAGATTTTATTTTATTTTGTTTTATAGAAGGCTAAAACACATTATAAACATTTGATATCTAGAATTCAAGCACAGAGTAAGGAAATTGATTTTTCAGTATATATTGTTATTTAAATTGGTAATTAATTTTATTAATTTCTTTATTAATTTAAAATTTTCTAAAATCTATTTTTAATTTCTGAGGGAAAATGGAAACAAAAACGCATGTAACTTTTGTTTTAAAAAATAAATAAGCATGTGCATTAAGATTTATAAACAATAAGATATTATAAACTTGACTGTAAACATAATATAAACATATTTTTATTTTAGCAAGCTAAATAACTATATACATATTTATACGACAGAGTGTATCAGGAATGTTTACTTTCAGTTATATTCATATATGAATGTGTTGGATTCGTAAAAAATTTCGACTTCCGACGTATTTACACGTTTTAAAATGTCTTAAACACGATTTGACCACAAAAATAAATACATAAATAAATAAGATAAAATAAAATCTCCATTCATCTATGTGAGTGACAAAAAGTTTATGATCTCTAGTTTATGTTCTCTAAATAAAAAACTAATACACATAACTTAAAAAATTATATTTAGTTGCATCTTGACATAAATTGTTGACAATCAAACTCTCTTTTATATCACCCAACAAGCAACGTTGATATGATGTGATTGCCCCCATTTCCGGAAAAATTTTGTCAACTTCTACAGTATAAAATTTCACAAAACTTAATACTTGAAAGCGCTCTTATGAAAACTATGTATGTCAAAATAGGTATATATCGGCTGGCAGGTGAATCATTTAAACTGTAATTTCCTCCGTGTACGGAAAGGTTATATCTCAGCATCTAAAGCGTATAAGCATCAAATTTGATATATGAGCTGACTATTATTACTGTCAGAAAAAAAAAAAGCATTTTTTTTTTTTTTTTTTTTTTTTTTTTTCTTGGCAACACGAAAAAATATTCAAAAATAAAAAATAAATATTAAAATAAAATTGAGTGAAAACGTGCAAGAGAAATGGAAAAATGAATTTTTCCCATTTCTTAACAATGAAAATTAATTATATTGTCAAAATTATATGCAACAAGTTAAAAAATATATTAAAACTATGGTTCAAAGTAAACTGCAAACAAAATTTAAAGAAATGAATATAGTAACCGTTGCTAGGGAACGCAACCCAGTTACCGTATGTTTTTATATAGGTCAATAGGGCAGTTCCTTGTTTGTAAACAAACATCTCAACTTTTATGAGTGGTTGGCAAAAAGGCTTGGGAAAAGCATAGCGATGGCGGATCACCAATATAGTAAATAGCGCGGGAAAGTCGAGCGCGCTTTTTTGCCAACCACCAGACGTCACTAGGAAATGCTCTATAGGCAAAGAAAAAGAAAAAGTGTCCTTAAATTAAGTTTTATTTTATAAAGAATTCTTTTTTTATTTATATTCCAAAATTTAAAATCGGCATGATTTTTTTACACTGTCGAAATTTAAAATAATGACCTTCGTCACATCAAACGAAAACGGTGCATTAAATTTATCTTCAACATATAAAAACTAAAACGATAGGTTAAACTTTTTCATCAAATAAAATTGAAATTTGTTCCGATGCAATAAGATATGTACTCATCAAATAAGCATGAAATGAAATGCGTTTCATAGTATTAAATCTATCTTCATCAGATAAGCAATACATAAAATCGATTATAAAATTTCAACGATATTTCGATAGATAAAATTATTACAATAGACTTAATCTATTATAATCTGATCGAGCTGAGACGCATTTTCATTATTATAATTTTTTTCCTCTCTCTCTCTCTCCAGATAAAATTAAAGGGATGCATCCTGTATTTATCGTATAAACCCATTTAATGTATTATCACCGAATGAAATTGAAATACGTTTCAATATAATATATCTGTCATCATCAGATAAAACAAAATTGAAACGCGTTTCGTTACTTAAAAACTGTCTTCATCAGATTAAAATAAAATGAAGAGTGTTTCGATACATTAAATATAGCTTCTTCCTTTAAAGTTAAACGAACAACGCGTTTTGAAATATTTTCATCAAATCAAATTATATTGTAAACAATGAATT
>CAWVNO010002231.1:0-52000 GCA_963930645.1 Salticus scenicus | reverse complement strand
GAATCTATTTTCACTAGATTAAACATGATTGTTCAAATAACTTTTTGTTTATGACAATAATAATAATGTAATTTGTATAATAATTGATAAATTAAACTTCTTTAAATGTAGAAAATTCAAAAACCTCAAAATTAAATTTAGAAAAAAAATTATTTATTTCGGTCCACTACCCGACGCAAGAACGTGAAATAAAATAAAATTCGAGCTTCAAATCAAAATAGTATTTCTATTTTTATGCAAAAGAAAACAAATAAGAAAATAATATTCCCCTCCACATCTGTACAGTTAAAAATTTATTTTCCAGAAAAAAGCTGGATATTAGGGCTGGATTAAATATCAATAAATCGTAGAATTATGATATTTCTTTAATAACAGGATAACGATATTTTAAATCTTACCTTTTTACGCAGACCTTCGGCAGCCGTTCCTACGCTCTCAAAATTTTTTTTCGAGTTTCACATGCCCATCTTCAAACGACGATTCCAAAGCAACTAAAAGAGTCTAACTATCGCAATCACTTTCAGAATCTGCGAAATATATTCTAGTTTCATAATAACACCATCGGGAATTCTGCACGGTGAAACATTTGGCCCGGGGGGCCTTTTTACGCAGACTTTCGGCAGCCGTTCCTACGCTCTCAAAATTTTTTTCCGAGTTTTACATGCCCATCTTCAAACGACGATTCCAAAGCAACTAAAAGAGTCTAACTATCGCAATCACTTTCAGAATCTGCGAAATATATTCTAGTTTCATAATAACACCATCGGGAATTCTGCACGGTGAAACATTTGGCCCGGGGGGCCTTTTTACGCAGACTTTCGGCAGCCGTTCCTACGCTCTCAAAATTTTTTTCCGAGTTTCACATGCCCATCTTCAAACGACGATTCCAAAGCAACTAAAAGAGTCTAACTATCGCAATCACTTTCAGAATCTGCAAAATATATTCTAGTTTCATAATAACACCATCGGGAATTTTGCACGGTGAAACATTTGGCCCGGGGGGCCTTTTTACGCAGACCTTCGGCAGCCGTTCCTACGCTCTCAAAATTTTTTTTCGAGTTTCACATGCCCATCTTCAAACGACGATTCCAAAGCAACTAAAAGAGTCTAACTATCGCAATCACTTTCAGAATCTGCGAAATATATTCTAGTTTCATAATAACACCATCGGGAATTTTGCACGGTGAAACATTTGGCCCGGGGGGCCTTTTTACGCAGACCTTCGGCAGCCGTTCCTACGCTCTCAAAATTTTTTTTCGAGTTTCACATGCCCATCTTCAAACGACGATTCCAAAGCAACTAAAAGAGTCTAACTATCGCAATCACTTTCAGAATCTGCGAAATATATTCTAGTTTCATAATAACACCATCGGGAATTCTGCACGGTGAAACATTTGGCCCGGGGGGCCTTTTTACGCAGACTTTCGGCAGCCGTTCCTACGCTCTCAAAATTTTTTCCGAGTTTCACATGCCCATCTTCAAAAGAGAATTCCAAAGCAACTAAAAGAGTCTAACTATCGCAATCACTTTCAGAATCTGCGAAATATATTCTAGTTTCATAATAACACCATCGGGAATTCTGCACGGTGAAACATTTGGCCCGGGGGGACTTTTTACGCAGACTTTCGGCAGCTGTTCCTACGCTCTCAAAATTTTTTTCCGAGTTTCACATGCCCATCTTCAAACGACGATTCCAAAGCTACTAAAAGAGTCTAACTATCGCAATCACTTTCAGAATCTGCGAAATATATTCTAGTTTCATAATAACACCATCGGGAATTTTGCACGGTGAAACATTTGGCCCGGGGGGCCTTTTTACGCAGACCTTCGGCAGCCGTTCCTACGCTCTCAAAATTTTTTTTCGAGTTTCACATGCCCATCTTCAAACGACGATTCCAAAGCAACTAAAAGAGTCTAACTATCGCAATAACTTTCAGAATCTGCGAAATATATTCTAGTTTCATAATAACACCATCGGGAATTTTGCACGGTGAAACATTTGGCCCGGGGGGCCTTTTTACGCAGACCTTCGGCAGCCGTTCCTACGCTCTCAAAATTTTTTTTCGAGTTTCACATGCCCATCTTCAAACGACGATTCCAAAGCAACTAAAAGAGTCTAACTATCGCAATCACTTTCAGAATCTGCGAAATATATTCTAGTTTCATAATAACACCATCGGGTTCTGCACGGTGAAACATTTGGCCCGGGGGGCCTTTTTACGCAGACCTTCGGCAGCCGTTCCTACGCTCTCAAAATTTTTTTTCGAGTTTCACATGCCCATCTTCAAACGACGATTCCAAAGCAACTAAAAGAGTCTAACTATCGCAATCACTTTCAGAATCTGCGAAATATATTCTAGTTTCATAATAACACCATCGGGAATTTTGCACGGTGAAACATTTGGCCCGGGGGGCCTTTTTACGCAGACATTCGGCAGCCGTTCCTACGCTCTCAAAATTTTTTTTCGAGTTTCACATGCCCATCTTCAAACGACGATTCCAAAGCAACTAAAAGAGTCTAACTATCGCAATCACTTTCAGAATCTGCGAAATATATTCTAGTTTCATAATAACACCATCGGGAATTCTGCACGGTGAAACATTTGGCCCGGGGGGCCTTTTTACGCAGACTTTCGGCAGCCGTTCCTACGCTCTCAAAATTTTTTTCCGAGTTTCACATGCCCATCTTCAAACGACGATTCCAAAGCAACTAAAAGAGTCTAACTATCGCAATCACTTTCAGAATCTGCGAAATATATTCTAGTTTCATAATAACACCATCGGGAATTTTGCACGGTGAAACATTTGGCCCGGGGGGCCTTTCTACGCAGACCTTCGGCAGCCGTTCCTACGCTCTCAAAATTCTTTTTCGAGTTTCACATGCCCATCTTCAAACGACGATTCCAAAGCAACTAAAAGAGTCTAACTATCGCAATCACTTTCAGAATCTGCGAAATATATTCTAGTTTCATAATATCACCATCGGGAATTCTGCACGGTGAAACATTTGGCCCGAGTGGCCTTTTTACGCAGACCTTCGGCAGCCGTTCCTACGCTCTCAAAATTTTTTTCCGAGTTTCACATGCCCATCTTCAAACGACGATTCCAAAGCAACTAAAAGAGTCTAACTATCGCAATCACTTTCAGAATCTGCGAAATATAGTCTAGTTTCATAATAACACCATCGGGAATTCTGCACGGTGAAACATTTGGCCCGGGGGGCCTTTTTACGCAGACTTTCGTCAGCCGTTCCTACGCTCTCAAAATTTTTTTCCGAGTTTCACATGCCCATCTTCAAACGACGATTCCAAAGCAACTAAAAGAGTCTAACTATCGCAATCACTTTCAGAATCTGCGAAATATATTCTAGTTTCATAATAACACCATCGGGAATTCTGCACGGTGAAACATTTGGCCCGGGGGGCCTTTTTACGCAGACCTTCGGCAGCCGTTCCTACGCTCTCAAAATTTTTTTTCGAGTTTCACAAGCCCATCTTCAAACGACGATTCCAAAGCAACTAAAAGAGTCTAACTATCGCAATCACTTTCAGAATCTGCGAAATATAGTCTAGTTTCATAATAACACCATCGGGAATTCTGCACGGTGAAACATTTGGCCCGGGGAGCCTTTTTACGCAGACTTTCGGCAGCCGTTCCTACGCTCTCAAAATTTTTTTCCGAGTTTCACATGCCCATCTTCAAACGACGATTCCAAAGCAACTAAAAGAGTCTAACTATCGCAATCACTTTCAGAATCTGCGAAATATATTCTAGTTTCATAATAACACCATCGGGAATTCTGCACGGTGAAACATTTGGCCCGGGGGGCCTTTTTACGCAGTTTTTCGGCAGCCGTTCCTACGCTCTCAAATTTTTTTTCCGAGTTTCACATGCCCATCTTCAAACGACGATTTCAAAGCAACTAAAAGAGTCTAACTATCGCAATCACTTTCAGAATCTGCGAAATATATTCTAGTTTCATAATAACACCATCGGGAATTTTGCACGGTGAAACATTTGGCCCGGGGGACCTTTTTACGCAGACATTCGGCAGCCGTTCCTACGCTCTCAAAATTTTTTTTCGAGTTTCACATGCCCATCTTCAAACGACGATTCCAAAGCAACTAAAAGAGTCTAACTATCGCAATCACTTTCAGAATCTGCGAAATATATTCTAGTTTCATAATAACACCATCGGGAATTCTGCACGGTGAAACATTTGGCCCGGGGGGCCTTTTTACGCAGACTTTCGTCAGCCGTTCCTACGCTCTCAAAATTTTTTTCCGAGTTTCACATGCCCATCTTCAAACGACGATTCCAAAGCAACTAAAAGAGTCTAACTATCGCAATCACTTTCAGAATCTGCGAAATATATTCTAGTTTCATAATAACACCATCGGGAATTCTGCACGGTGAAACATTTGGCCCGGGGGGCCTTTTTACGCAGACTTTCGGCAGCCGTTCCTACGCTCTCAAATTTTTTTTCCGAGTTTCACATGCCCATCTTCAAACGACGATTCCAAAGCAACTAAAAGAGTCTAACTATCGCAATCACTTTCAGAATCTGCGAAATATATTCTAGTTTCATAATAACACCATCGGGAATTCTGCACGGTGAAACATTTGGCCCGGGGGGCCTTTTTACGCAGACTTTCGGCAGCCGTTCCTACGCTCTCAAATTTTTTTTCCGAGTTTCACATGCCCATCTTCAAACGACGATTTCAAAGCAACTAAAAGAGTCTAACTATCGCAATCACTTTCAGAATCTGCGAAATATATTCTAGTTTCATAATAACACCATCGGGAATTTTGCACGGTGAAACATTTGGCCCGGGGGGCCTTTTTACGCAGACATTCGGCAGCCGTTCCTACGCTCTCAAAATTTTTTTTCGAGTTTCACATGCCCATCTTCAAACGACGATTCCAAAGCAACTAAAAGAGTCTAACTATCGCAATCACTTTCAGAATCTGCGAAATATATTCTAGTTTCATAATAACACCATCGGGAATTCTGCACGGTGAAACATTTGGCCCGGGGGGCCTTTTTACGCAGACTTTCGGCAGCCGTTCCTACGCTCTCAAAATTTTTTTCCGAGTTTCACATGCCCATCTTCAAACGACGATTCCAAAGCAACTAAAAGAGTCTAACTATCGCAATCACTTTCAGAATCTGCGAAATATATTCTAGTTTCATAATAACACCATCGGGAATTTTGCACGGTGAAACATTTGGCCCGGGGGGCCTTTTTACGCAGACCTTCGGCAGCCGTTCCTACGCTCTCAAAATTTTTTTTCGAGTTTCACATGCCCATCTTCAAACGACGATTCCAAAGCAACTAAAAGAGTCTAACTATCGCAATCACTTTCAGAATCTGCGAAATATATTCTAGTTTTATAATAACACCATCGGGAATTCTGCACGGTGAAACATTTGGCCCGGGGGGCCTTTTTACGCAGACCTTCGGCAGCCGTTCCTACGCTCTCAAAATTTTTTTTCGAGTTTCACATGCCCATCTTCAAACGACGATTCCAAAGCAACTAAAAGAGTCTAACTATCGCAATCACTTTCAGAATCTGCGAAATATATTCTAGTTTCATAATAACACCATCGGGAATTTTGCACGGTGAAACATTTGGCCCGGGGGGCCTTTTTACGCAGACATTCGGCAGCCGTTCCTACGCTCTCAAAATTTTTTTTCGAGTTTCACATGCCCATCTTCAAACGACGATTCCAAAGCAACTAAAAGAGTCTAACTATCGCAATCACTTTCAGAATCTGCGAAATATATTCTAGTTTCATAATAACACCATCGGGAATTCTGCACGGTGAAACATTTGGCCCGGGGGGCCTTTTTACGCAGACTTTCGGCAGCCGTTCCTACGCTCTCAAAATTTTTTTCCGAGTTTCACATGCCCATCTTCAAACGACGATTCCAAAGCAACTAAAAGAGTCTAACTATCGCAATCACTTTCAGAATCTGCGAAATATATTCTAGTTTCATAATAACACCATCGGGAATTTTGCACGGTGAAACATTTGGCCCGGGGGGCCTTTCTACGCAGACCTTCGGCAGCCGTTCCTACGCTCTCAAAATTCTTTTTCGAGTTTCACATGCCCATCTTCAAACGACGATTCCAAAGCAACTAAAAGAGTCTAACTATCGCAATCACTTTCAGAATCTGCGAAATATATTCTAGTTTCATAATATCACCATCGGGAATTCTGCACGGTGAAACATTTGGCCCGAGTGGCCTTTTTACGCAGACCTTCGGCAGCCGTTCCTACGCTCTCAAAATTTTTTTCCGAGTTTCACATGCCCATCTTCAAACGACGATTCCAAAGCAACTAAAAGAGTCTAACTATCGCAATCACTTTCAGAATCTGCGAAATATATTCTAGTTTCATAATAACACCATCGGGAATTTTGCACGGTGAAACATTTGGCCCGGGAGACCTTTTTACGCAGACATTCGGCAGCCGTTCCTACGCTCTCAAAATTTTTTTTCGAGTTTCACATGCCCATCTTCAAACGACGATTCCAAAGCAACTAAAAGAGTCTAACTATCGCAATCACTTTCAGAATCTGCGAAATATATTCTAGTTTCATAATAACACCATCGGGAATTCTGCACGGTGAAACATTTGGCCCGGGGGGCCTTTTTACGCAGACTTTCGTCAGCCGTTCCTACGCTCTCAAAATTTTTTTCCGAGTTTCACATGCCCATCTTCAAACGACGATTCCAAAGCAACTAAAAGAGTCTAACTATCGCAATCACTTTCAGAATCTGCGAAATATATTCTAGTTTCATAATAACACCATCGGGAATTCTGCACGGTGAAACATTTGGCCCGGGGGGCCTTTTTACGCAGACTTTCGGCAGCCGTTCCTACGCTCTCAAATTTTTTTTCCGAGTTTCACATGCCCATCTTCAAACGACGATTCCAAAGCAACTAAAAGAGTCTAACTATCGCAATCACTTTCAGAATCTGCGAAATATATTCTAGTTTCATAATAACACCATCGGGAATTCTGCACGGTGAAACATTTGGCCCGGGGGGCCTTTTTACGCAGACTTTCGGCAGCCGTTCCTACGCTCTCAAATTTTTTTTCCGAGTTTCACATGCCCATCTTCAAACGACGATTTCAAAGCAACTAAAAGAGTCTAACTATCGCAATCACTTTCAGAATCTGCGAAATATATTCTAGTTTCATAATAACACCATCGGGAATTTTGCACGGTGAAACATTTGGCCCGGGGGGCCTTTTTACGCAGACATTCGGCAGCCGTTCCTACGCTCTCAAAATTTTTTTTCGAGTTTCACATGCCCATCTTCAAACGACGATTCCAAAGCAACTAAAAGAGTCTAACTATCGCAATCACTTTCAGAATCTGCGAAATATATTCTAGTTTCATAATAACACCATCGGGAATTCTGCACGGTGAAACATTTGGCCCGGGGGGCCTTTTTACGCAGACCTTCGGCAGCCGTTCCTACGCTCTCAAAATTTTTTTTCGAGTTTCACAAGCCCATCTTCAAACGACGATTCCAAAGCAACTAAAAGAGTCTAACTATCGCAATCACTTTCAGAATCTGCGAAATATATTCTAGTTTCATAATAACACCATCGGGAATTCTGCACGGTGAAACATTTGGCCCGGGGGGCCTTTTTACGCAGACCTTCGGCAGCCGTTCCTACGCTCTCAAAATTTTTTTTCGAGTTTCACATGCCCATCTTCAAACGACGATTTCAAAGGAACTAAAAGAGTCTAACTATCGCAATCACTTTCAGAATCTGCGAAATATATTCTAGTTTCATAATAACACCATCGGGAATTTTGCACGGTGAAACATTTGGCCCGGGAGGCCTTTTTACGCAGACATTCGGCAGCCGTTCCTACGCTCTCAAAATTTTTTTTCGAGTTTCACATGCCCATCTTCAAACGACGATTCCAAAGCAACTAAAAGAGTCTAACTATCGCAATCACTTTCAGAATCTGCGAAATATATTCTAGTTTCATAATAACACCATCGGGAATTCTGCACGGTGAAACATTTGGCCCGGGGGGCCTTTTTACGCAGACTTTCGGCAGCCGTTCCTACGCTCTCAAAATTTTTTTCCGAGTTTCACATGCCCATCTTCAAACGACGATTCCAAAGCAACTAAAAGAGTCTAACTATCGCAATCACTTTCAGAATCTGCGAAATATATTCTAGTTTCATAATAACACCATCGGGAATTTTGCACGGTGAAACATTTGGCCCGGGGGGCCTTTCTACGCAGACCTTCGGCAGCCGTTCCTACGCTCTCAAAATTCTTTTTCGAGTTTCACATGCCCATCTTCAAACGACGATTCCAAAGCAACTAAAAGAGTCTAACTATCGCAATCACTTTCAGAATCTGCGAAATATATTCTAGTTTCATAATATCACCATCGGGAATTCTGCACGGTGAAACATTTGGCCCGAGTGGCCTTTTTACGCAGACCTTCGGCAGTCGTTCCTACGCTCTCAAAATTTTTTTCCGAGTTTCACATGCCCATCTTCAAACGACGATTCCAAAGCAACTAAAAGAGTCTAACTATCGCAATCACTTTCAGAATCTGCGAAATATATTCTAGTTTCATAATAACACCATCGGGAATTTTGCACGGTGAAACATTTGGCCCGGGGGACCTTTTTACGCAGACATTCGGCAGCCGTTCCTACGCTCTCAAAATTTTTTTTCGAGTTTCACATGCCCATCTTCAAACGACGATTCCAAAGCAACTAAAAGAGTCTAACTATCGCAATCACTTTCAGAATCTGCGAAATATATTCTAGTTTCATAATAACACCATCGGGAATTCTGCACGGTGAAACATTTGGCCCGGGGGGCCTTTTTACGCAGACTTTCGTCAGCCGTTCCTACGCTCTCAAAATTTTTTTCCGAGTTTCACATGCCCATCTTCAAACGACGATTCCAAAGCAACTAAAAGAGTCTAACTATCGCAATCACTTTCAGAATCTGCGAAATATATTCTAGTTTCATAATAACACCATCGGGAATTCTGCACGGTGAAACATTTGGCCCGGGGGGCCTTTTTACGCAGACTTTCGGCAGCCGTTCCTACGCTCTCAAATTTTTTTTCCGAGTTTCACATGCCCATCTTCAAACGACGATTCCAAAGCAACTAAAAGAGTCTAACTATCGCAATCACTTTCAGAATCTGCGAAATATATTCTAGTTTCATAATAACACCATCGGGAATTCTGCACGGTGAAACATTTGGCCCGGGGGGCCTTTTTACGCAGACTTTCGGCAGCCGTTCCTACGCTCTCAAATTTTTTTTCCGAGTTTCACATGCCCATCTTCAAACGACGATTCCAAAGCAACTAAAAGAGTCTAACTATCGCAATCACTTTCAGAATCTGCGAAATATATTCTAGTTTCATAATAACACCATCGGGAATTCTGCACGGTGAAACATTTGGCCCGGGGGGCCTTTTTACGCAGACCTTCGGCAGCCGTTCCTACGCTCTCAAAATTTTTTTTCGAGTTTCACAAGCCCATCTTCAAACGACGATTCCAAAGCAACTAAAAGAGTCTAACTATCGCAATCACTTTCAGAATCTGCGAAATATAGTCTAGTTTCATAATAACACCATCGGGAATTCTGCACGGTGAAACATTTGGCCCGGGGGGCCTTTTTACGCAGACTTTCGTCAGCCGTTCCTACGCTCTCAAAATTTTTTTCCGAGTTTCACATGCCCATCTTCAAACGACGATTCCAAAGCAACTAAAAGAGTCTAACTATCGCAATCACTTTCAGAATCTGCGAAATATATTCTAGTTTCATAATAACACCATCGGGAATTCTGCACGGTGAAACATTTGGCCCGGGGGGCCTTTTTACGCAGACCTTCGGCAGCCGTTCCTACGCTCTCAAAATTTTTTTTCGAGTTTCACAAGCCCATCTTCAAACGACGATTCCAAAGCAACTAAAAGAGTCTAACTATCGCAATCACTTTCAGAATCTGCGAAATATAGTCTAGTTTCATAATAACACCATCGGGAATTCTGCACGGTGAAACATTTGGCCCGAGTGGCCTTTTTACGCAGACCTTCGGCAGCCGTTCCTACGCTCTCAAAATTTTTTTCCGAGTTTCACATGCCCATCTTCAAACGACGATTCCAAAGCAACTAAAAGAGTCTAACTATCGCAATCACTTTCAGAATCTGCGAAATATATTCTAGTTTCATAATAACACCATCGGGAATTTTGCACGGTGAAACATTTGGCCCGGGGGACCTTTTTACGCAGACTTTCGTCAGCCGTTCCTACGCTCTCAAAATTTTTTTCCGAGTTTCACATGCCCATCTTCAAACGACGATTCCAAAGCAACTAAAAGAGTCTAACTATCGCAATCACTTTCAGAATCTGCGAAATATATTCTAGTTTCATAATAACACCATCGGGAATTTTGCACGGTGAAACATTTGGCCCGGGGGGCCTTTTTACGCAGACATTCGGCAGCCGTTCCTACGCTCTCAAAATTTTTTTTCGAGTTTCACATGCCCATCTTCAAACGACGATTCCAAAGCAACTAAAAGAGTCTAACTATCGCAATCACTTTCAGAATCTGCGAAATATATTCTAGTTTCATAATAACACCATCGGGAATTCTGCACGGTGAAACATTTGGCCCGGGGGGCCTTTTTACGCAGACTTTCGGCAGCCGTTCCTACGCTCTCAAAATTTTTTTCCGAGTTTCACATGCCCATCTTCAAACGACGATTCCAAAGCAACTAAAAGAGTCTAACTATCGCAATCACTTTCAGAATCTGCGAAATATATTCTAGTTTCATAATAACACCATCGGGAATTTTGCACGGTGAAACATTTGGCCCGGGGGGCCTTTCTACGCAGACCTTCGGCAGCCGTTCCTACGCTCTCAAAATTCTTTTTCGAGTTTCACATGCCCATCTTCAAACGACGATTCCAAAGCAACTAAAAGAGTCTAACTATCGCAATCACTTTCAGAATCTGCGAAATATATTCTAGTTTCATAATATCACCATCGGGAATTCTGCACGGTGAAACATTTGGCCCGAGTGGCCTTTTTACGCAGACCTTCGGCAGCCGTTCCTACGCTCTCAAAATTTTTTTCCGAGTTTCACATGCCCATCTTCAAACGACGATTCCAAAGCAACTAAAAGAGTCTAACTATCGCAATCACTTTCAGAATCTGCGAAATATATTCTAGTTTCATAATAACACCCTCGGGAATTTTGCACGGTGAAACATTTGGCCCGGGGGACCTTTTTACGCAGACATTCGGCAGCCGTTCCTACGCTCTCAAAATTTTTTTTCGAGTTTCACATGCCCATCTTCAAACGACGATTCCAAAGCAACTAAAAGAGTCTAACTATCGCAATCACTTTCAGAATCTGCGAAATATATTCTAGTTTCATAATAACACCATCGGGAATTCTGCACGGTGAAACATTTGGCCCGGGGGGCCTTTTTACGCAGAGTTTCGGCAGCCGTTCCTACGCTCTCAAATTTTTTTTCCGAGTTTCACATGCCCATCTTCAAACGACGATTCCAAAGCAACTAAAAGAGTCTAACTATCGCAATCACTTTCAGAATCTGCGAAATATATTCTAGTTTCATAATAACACCATCGGGAATTCTGCACGGTGAAACATTTGGCCCGGGGGGCCTTTTTACGCAGACTTTCGACAGCCGTTCCTACGCTCTCAAATTTTTTTTCCGAGTTTCACATGCCCATCTTCAAACGACGATTTCAAAGCAACTAAAAGAGTCTAACTATCGCAATCACTTTCAGAATCTGCGAAATATATTCTAGTTTCATAATAACACCATCGGGAATTTTGCACGGTGAAACATTTGGCCCGGGGGGCCTTTTTACGCAGACATTCGGCAGCCGTTCCTACGCTCTCAAAATTTTTTTTCGAGTTTCACATGCCCATCTTCAAACGACGATTCCAAAGCAACTAAAAGAGTCTAACTATCGCAATCACTTTCAGAATCTGCGAAATATATTCTAGTTTCATAATAACACCATCGGGAATTCTGCACGGTGAAACATTTGGCCCGGGGGGCCTTTTTACGCAGACCTTCGGCAGCCGTTCCTACGCTCTCAAAATTTTTTTTCGAGTTTCACAAGCCCATCTTCAAACGACGATTCCAAAGCAACTAAAAGAGTCTAACTATCGCAATCACTTTCAGAATCTGCGAAATATAGTCTAGTTTCATAATAACACCATCGGGAATTCTGCACGGTGAAACATTTGGCCCGGGGGGCCTTTTTACGCAGACTTTCGTCAGCCGTTCCTACGCTCTCAAAATTTTTTTCCGAGTTTCACATGCCCATCTTCAAACGACGATTCCAAAGCAACTAAAAGAGTCTAACTATCGCAATCACTTTCAGAATCTGCGAAATATATTCTAGTTTCATAATAACACCATCGGGAATTCTGCACGGTGAAACATTTGGCCCGGGGGGCCTTTTTACGCAGACCTTCGGCAGCCGTTCCTACGCTCTCAAAATTTTTTTTCGAGTTTCACAAGCCCATCTTCAAACGACGATTCCAAAGCAACTAAAAGAGTCTAACTATCGCAATCACTTTCAGAATCTGCGAAATATAGTCTAGTTTCATAATAACACCATCGGGAATTCTGCACGGTGAAACATTTGGCCCGGGGAGCCTTTTTACGCAGACTTTCGGCAGCCGTTCCTACGCTCTCAAAATTTTTTTCCGAGTTTCACATGCCCATCTTCAGACGACGATTCCAAAGCAACTAAAAGAGTCTAACTATCGCAATCACTTTCAGAATCTGCGAAATATATTCTAGTTTCATAATAACACCATCGGGAATTCTGCACGGTGAAACATTTGGCCCGGGGGGCCTTTTTACGCAGTTTTTCGGCAGCCGTTCCTACGCTCTCAAATTTTTTTTCCGAGTTTCACATGCCCATCTTCAAACGACGATTTCAAAGCAACTAAAAGAGTCTAACTATCGCAATCACTTTCAGAATCTGCGAAATATATTCTAGTTTCATAATAACACCATCGGGAATTTTGCACGGTGAAACATTTGGCCCGGGGGACCTTTTTACGCAGACATTCGGCAGCCGTTCCTACGCTCTCAAAATTTTTTTTCGAGTTTCACATGCCCATCTTCAAACGACGATTCCAAAGCAACTAAAAGAGTCTAACTATCGCAATCACTTTCAGAATCTGCGAAATATATTCTAGTTTCATAATAACACCATCGGGAATTCTGCACGGTGAAACATTTGGCCCGGGGGGCCTTTTTACGCAGACCTTCGGCAGCCGTTCCTACGCTCTCAAAATTTTTTTTCGAGTTTCACAAGCCCATCTTCAAACGACGATTCCAAAGCAACTAAAAGAGTCTAACTATCGCAATCACTTTCAGAATCTGCGAAATATAGTCTAGTTTCATAATAACATCATCGGGAATTCTGCACGGTGAAACATTTGGCCCGGGGGGCCTTTTTACGCAGACTTTCGTCAGCCGTTCCTACGCTCTCAAAATTTTTTTCCGAGTTTCACATGCCCATCTTCAAACGACGATTCCAAAGCAACTAAAAGAGTCTAACTATCGCAATCACTTTCAGAATCTGCGAAATATATTCTAGTTTCATAATAACACCATCGGGAATTCTGCACGGTGAAACATTTGGCCCGGGGGGCCTTTTTACGCAGACCTTCGGCAGCCGTTCCTACGCTCTCAAAATTTTTTTTCGAGTTTCACAAGCCCATCTTCAAACGACGATTCCAAAGCAACTAAAAGAGTCTAACTATCGCAATCACTTTCAGAATCTGCGAAATATAGTCTAGTTTCATAATAACACCATCGGGAATTCTGCACGGTGAAACATTTGGCCCGAGTGGCCTTTTTACGCAGACCTTCGGCAGCCGTTCCTACGCTCTCAAAATTTTTTTCCGAGTTTCACATGCCCATCTTCAAACGACGATTCCAAAGCAACTAAAAGAGTCTAACTATCGCAATCACTTTCAGAATCTGCGAAATATATTCTAGTTTCATAATAACACCATCGGGAATTTTGCACGGTGAAACATTTGGCCCGGGGGACCTTTTTACGCAGACTTTCGTCAGCCGTTCCTACGCTCTCAAAATTTTTTTCCGAGTTTCACATGCCCATCTTCAAACGACGATTCCAAAGCAACTAAAAGAGTCTAACTATCGCAATCACTTTCAGAATCTGCGAAATATATTCTAGTTTCATAATAACACCATCGGGAATTTTGCACGGTGAAACATTTGGCCCGGGGGGCCTTTTTACGCAGACATTCGGCAGCCGTTCCTACGCTCTCAAAATTTTTTTTCGAGTTTCACATGCCCATCTTCAAACGACGATTCCAAAGCAACTAAAAGAGTCTAACTATCGCAATCACTTTCAGAATCTGCGAAATATATTCTAGTTTCATAATAACACCATCGGGAATTCTGCACGGTGAAACATTTGGCCCGGGGGGCCTTTTTACGCAGACTTTCGGCAGCCGTTCCTACGCTCTCAAAATTTTTTTCCGAGTTTCACATGCCCATCTTCAAACGACGATTCCAAAGCAACTAAAAGAGTCTAACTATCGCAATCACTTTCAGAATCTGCGAAATATATTCTAGTTTCATAATAACACCATCGGGAATTTTGCACGGTGAAACATTTGGCCCGGGGGGCCTTTCTACGCAGACCTTCGGCAGCCGTTCCTACGCTCTCAAAATTCTTTTTCGAGTTTCACATGCCCATCTTCAAACGACGATTCCAAAGCAACTAAAAGAGTCTAACTATCGCAATCACTTTCAGAATCTGCGAAATATATTCTAGTTTCATAATATCACCATCGGGAATTCTGCACGGTGAAACATTTGGCCCGAGTGGCCTTTTTACGCAGACCTTCGGCAGCCGTTCCTACGCTCTCAAAATTTTTTTCCGAGTTTCACATGCCCATCTTCAAACGACGATTCCAAAGCAACTAAAAGAGTCTAACTATCGCAATCACTTTCAGAATCTGCGAAATATATTCTAGTTTCATAATAACACCATCGGGAATTTTGCACGGTGAAACATTTGGCCCGGGGGGCCTTTTTACGCAGACCTTCGGCAGCCGTTCCTACGCTCTCAAAATTTTTTTTCGAGTTTCACATGCCCATCTTCAAACGACGATTCCAAAGCAACTAAAAGAGTCTAACTATCGCAATCACTTTCAGAATCTGCGAAATATATTCTAGTTTCATAATAACACCATCGGGAATTCTGCACGGTGAAACATTTGGCCCGGGGGGCCTTTTTACGCAGACCTTCGGCAGCCGTTCCTACGCTCTCAAAATTTTTTTTCGAGTTTCACATGCCCATCTTCAAACGACGATTCCAAAGCAACTAAAAGAGTCTAACTATCGCAATCACTTTCAGAATCTGCGAAATATATTCTAGTTTCATAATAACACCATCGGGAATTTTGCACGGTGAAACATTTGGCCCGGGGGGCCTTTTTACGCAGACATTCGGCAGCCGTTCCTACGCTCTCAAAATTTTTTTTCGAGTTTCACATGCCCATCTTCAAACGACGATTCCAAAGCAACTAAAAGAGTCTAACTATCGCAATCACTTTCAGAATCTGCGAAATATATTCTAGTTTCATAATAACACCATCGGGAATTCTGCACGGTGAAACATTTGGCCCGGGGGGCCTTTTTACGCAGACTTTCGGCAGCCGTTCCTACGCTCTCAAAAATTTTTTCCGAGTTTCACATGCCCATCTTCAAACGACGATTCCAAAGCAACTAAAAGAGTCTAACTATCGCAATCACTTTCAGAATCTGCGAAATATATTCTAGTTTCATAATAACACCATCGGGAATTTTGCACGGTGAAACATTTGGCCCGGGGGGCCTTTCTACGCAGACCTTCGGCAGCCGTTCCTACGCTCTCAAAATTCTTATTCGAGTTTCACATGCCCATCTTCAAACGACGATTCCAAAGCAACTAAAAGAGTCTAACTATCGCAATCACTTTCAGAATCTGCGAAATATATTCTAGTTTCATAATATCACCATCGGGAATTCTGCACGGTGAAACATTTGGCCCGAGTGGCCTTTTTACGCAGACCTTCGGCAGCCGTTCCTACGCTCTCAAAATTTTTTTCCGAGTTTCACATGCCCATCTTCAAACGACGATTCCAAAGCAACTAAAAGAGTCTAACTATCGCAATCACTTTCAGAATCTGCGAAATATATTCTAGTTTCATAATAACACCATCGGGAATTTTGCACGGTGAAACATTTGGCCCGGGGGACCTTTTTACGCAGACATTCGGCAGCCGTTCCTACGCTCTCAAAATTTTTTTTCGAGTTTCACATGCCCATCTTCAAACGACGATTCCAAAGCAACTAAAAGAGTCTAACTATCGCAATCACTTTCAGAATCTGCGAAATATATTCTAGTTTCATAATAACACCATCGGGAATTCTGCACGGTGAAACATTTGGCCCGGGGGGCCTTTTTACGCAGACTTTCGTCAGCCGTTCCTACGCTCTCAAAATTTTTTTCCGAGTTTCACATGCCCATCTTCAAACGACGATTCCAAAGCAACTAAAAGAGTCTAACTATCGCAATCACTTTCAGAATCTGCGAAATATATTCTAGTTTCATAATAACACCATCGGGAATTCTGCACGGTGAAACATTTGGCCCGGGGGGCCTTTTTACGCAGACTTTCGGCAGCCGTTCCTACGCTCTCAAATTTTTTTTCCGAGTTTCACATGCCCATCTTCAAACGACGATTCCAAAGCAACTAAAAGAGTCTAACTATCGCAATCACTTTCAGAATCTGCGAAATATATTCTAGTTTCATAATAACACCATCGGGAATTCTGCACGGTGAAACATTTGGCCCGGGGGGCCTTTTTACGCAGACTTTCGGCAGCCGTTCCTACGCTCTCAAATTTTTTTTCCGAGTTTCACATGCCCATCTTCAAACGACGATTTCAAAGCAACTAAAAGAGTCTAACTATCGCAATCACTTTCAGAATCTGCGAAATATATTCTAGTTTCATAATAACACCATCGGGAATTTTGCACGGTGAAACATTTGGCCCGGGGGGCCTTTTTACGCAGACATTCGGCAGCCGTTCCTACGCTCTCAAAATTTTTTTTCGAGTTTCACATGCCCATCTTCAAACGACGATTCCAAAGCAACTAAAAGAGTCTAACTATCGCAATCACTTTCAGAATCTGCGAAATATATTCTAGTTTCATAATAACACCATCGGGAATTCTGCACGGTGAAACATTTGGCCCGGGGGGCCTTTTTACGCAGACCTTCGGCAGCCGTTCCTACGCTCTCAAAATTTTTTTTCGAGTTTCACAAGCCCATCTTCAAACGACGATTCCAAAGCAACTGAAAGAGTCTAACTATCGCAATCACTTTCAGAATCTGCGAAATATATTCTAGTTTCATAATAACACCATCGGGAATTCTGCACGGTGAAACATTTGGCCCGGGGGGCCTTTTTACGCAGACCTTCGGCAGCCGTTCCTACGCTCTCAAAATTTTTTTTCGAGTTTCACATGCCCATCTTCAAACGACGATTTCAAAGCAACTAAAAGAGTCTAACTATCGCAATCACTTTCAGAATCTGCGAAATATATTCTAGTTTCATAATAACACCATCGGGAATTTTGCACGGTGAAACATTTGGCCCGGGGGGCCTTTTTACGCAGACATTCGGCAGCCGTTCCTACGCTCTCAAAATTTTTTTTCGAGTTTCACATGCCCATCTTCAAACGACGATTCCAAAGCAACTAAAAGAGTCTAACTATCGCAATCACTTTCAGAATCTGCGAAATATATTCTAGTTTCATAATAACACCATCGGGAATTCTGCACGGTGAAACATTTGGCCCGGGGGGCCTTTTTACGCAGACTTTCGGCAGCCGTTCCTACGCTCTCAAAATTTTTTTCCGAGTTTCACATGCCCATCTTCAAACGACGATTCCAAAGCAACTAAAAGAGTCTAACTATCGCAATCACTTTCAGAATCTGCGAAATATATTCTAGTTTCATAATAACACCATCGGGAATTTTGCACGGTGAAACATTTGGCCCGGGGGGCCTTTCTACGCAGACCTTCGGCAGCCGTTCCTACGCTCTCAAAATTCTTTTTCGAGTTTCACATGCCCATCTTCAAACGACGATTCCAAAGCAACTAAAAGAGTCTAACTATCGCAATCACTTTCAGAATCTGCGAAATATATTCTAGTTTCATAATATCACCATCGGGAATTCTGCACGGTGAAACATTTGGCCCGAGTGGCCTTTTTACGCAGACCTTCGGCAGCCGTTCCTACGCTCTCAAAATTCTTTTTCGAGTTTCACATGCCCATCTTCAAACGACGATTCCAAAGCAACTAAAAGAGTCTAACTATCGCAATCACTTTCAGAATCTGCGAAATATATTCTAGTTTCATAATATCACCATCGGGAATTCTGCACGGTGAAACATTTGGCCCGAGTGGCCTTTTTACGCAGACCTTCGGCAGTCGTTCCTACGCTCTCAAAATTTTTTTCCGAGTTTCACATGCCCATCTTCAAACGACGATTCCAAAGCAACTAAAAGAGTCTAACTATCGCAATCACTTTCAGAATCTGCGAAATATATTCTAGTTTCATAATAACACCATCGGGAATTCTGCACGGTGAAACATTTGGCCCGGGGGGCCTTTTTACGCAGACTTTCGTCAGCCGTTCCTACGCTCTCAAAATTTTTTTCCGAGTTTCACATGCCCATCTTCAAACGACGATTTCAAAGCAACTAAAAGAGTCTAACTATCGCAATCACTTTCAGAATCTGCGAAATATATTCTAGTTTCATAATAACACCATCGGGAATTTTGCACGGTGAAACATTTGGCCCGGGGGGCCTTTTTACGCAGACATTCGGCAGCCGTTCCTACGCTCTCAAAATTTTTTTTCGAGTTTCACATGCCCATCTTCAAACGACGATTCCAAAGCAACTAAAAGAGTCTAACTATCGCAATCACTTTCAGAATCTGCGAAATATATTCTAGTTTCATAATAACACCATCGGGAATTCTGCACGGTGAAACATTTGGCCCGGGGGGCCTTTTTACGCAGACCTTCGGCAGCCGTTCCTACGCTCTCAAAATTTTTTTTCGAGTTTCACAAGCCCATCTTCAAACGACGATTCCAAAGCAACTAAAAGAGTCTAACTATCGCAATCACTTTCAGAATCTGCGAAATATAGTCTAGTTTCATAATAACACCATCGGGAATTCTGCACGGTGAAACATTTGGCCCGGGGGGCCTTTTTACGCAGACTTTCGTCAGCCGTTCCTACGCTCTCAAAATTTTTTTCCGAGTTTCACATGCCCATCTTCAAACGACGATTCCAAAGCAACTAAAAGAGTCTAACTATCGCAATCACTTTCAGAATCTGCGAAATATATTCTAGTTTCATAATAACACCATCGGGAATTCTGCACGGTGAAACATTTGGCCCGGGGGGCCTTTTTACGCAGACCTTCGGCAGCCGTTCCTACGCTCTCAAAATTTTTTTTCGAGTTTCACAAGCCCATCTTCAAACGACGATTCCAAAGCAACTAAAAGAGTCTAACTATCGCAATCACTTTCAGAATCTGCGAAATATAGTCTAGTTTCATAATAACACCATCGGGAATTCTGCACGGTGAAACATTTGGCCCGAGTGGCCTTTTTACGCAGACCTTCGGCAGCCGTTCCTACGCTCTCAAAATTTTTTTCCGAGTTTCACATGCCCATCTTCAAACGACGATTCCAAAGCAACTAAAAGAGTCTAACTATCGCAATCACTTTCAGAATCTGCGAAATATATTCTAGTTTCATAATAACACCATCGGGAATTTTGCACGGTGAAACATTTGGCCCGGGGGACCTTTTTACGCAGACTTTCGTCAGCCGTTCCTACGCTCTCAAAATTTTTTTCCGAGTTTCACATGCCCATCTTCAAACGACGATTCCAAAGCAACTAAAAGAGTCTAACTATCGCAATCACTTTCAGAATCTGCGAAATATATTCTAGTTTCATAATAACACCATCGGGAATTTTGCACGGTGAAACATTTGGCCCGGGGGGCCTTTTTACGCAGACATTCGGCAGCCGTTCCTACGCTCTCAAAATTTTTTTTCGAGTTTCACATGCCCATCTTCAAACGACGATTCCAAAGCAACTAAAAGAGTCTAACTATCGCAATCACTTTCAGAATCTGCGAAATATATTCTAGTTTCATAATAACACCATCGGGAATTCTGCACGGTGAAACATTTGGCCAGGGGGGCCTTTTTACGCAGACTTTCGGCAGCCGTTCCTACGCTCTCAAAATTTTTTTCCGAGTTTCACATGCCCATCTTCAAACGACGATTCCAAAGCAACTAAAAGAGTCTAACTATCGCAATCACTTTCAGAATCTGCGAAATATATTCTAGTTTCATAATAACACCATCGGGAATTTTGCACGGTGAAACATTTGGCCCGGGGGGCCTTTCTACGCAGACCTTCGGCAGCCGTTCCTACGCTCTCAAAATTCTTTTTCGAGTTTCACATGCCCATCTTCAAACGACGATTCCAAAGCAACTAAAAGAGTCTAACTATCGCAATCACTTTCAGAATCTGCGAAATATATTCTAGTTTCATAATATCACCATCGGGAATTCTGCACGGTGAAACATTTGGCCCGAGTGGCCTTTTTACGCAGACCTTCGGCAGCCGTTCCTACGCTCTCAAAATTTTTTTCCGAGTTTCACATGCCCATCTTCAAACGACGATTCCAAAGCAACTAAAAGAGTCTAACTATCGCAATCACTTTCAGAATCTGCGAAATATATTCTAGTTTCATAATAACACCCTCGGGAATTTTGCACGGTGAAACATTTGGCCCGGGGGACCTTTTTACGCAGACATTCGGCAGCCGTTCCTACGCTCTCAAAATTTTTTTTCGAGTTTCACATGCCCATCTTCAAACGACGATTCCAAAGCAACTAAAAGAGTCTAACTATCGCAATCACTTTCAGAATCTGCGAAATATATTCTAGTTTCATAATAACACCATCGGGAATTCTGCACGGTGAAACATTTGGCCCGGGGGGCCTTTTTACGCAGAGTTTCGGCAGCCGTTCCTACGCTCTCAAATTTTTTTTCCGAGTTTCACATGCCCATCTTCAAACGACGATTCCAAAGCAACTAAAAGAGTCTAACTATCGCAATCACTTTCAGAATCTGCGAAATATATTCTAGTTTCATAATAACACCATCGGGAATTCTGCACGGTGAAACATTTGGCCCGGGGGGCCTTTTTACGCAGACTTTCGACAGCCGTTCCTACGCTCTCAAATTTTTTTTCCGAGTTTCACATGCCCATCTTCAAACGACGATTTCAAAGCAACTAAAAGAGTCTAACTATCGCAATCACTTTCAGAATCTGCGAAATATATTCTAGTTTCATAATAACACCATCGGGAATTTTGCACGGTGAAACATTTGGCCCGGGGGGCCTTTTTACGCAGACATTCGGCAGCCGTTCCTACGCTCTCAAAATTTTTTTTCGAGTTTCACATGCCCATCTTCAAACGACGATTCCAAAGCAACTAAAAGAGTCTAACTATCGCAATCACTTTCAGAATCTGCGAAATATATTCTAGTTTCATAATAACACCATCGGGAATTCTGCACGGTGAAACATTTGGCCCGGGGGGCCTTTTTACGCAGACCTTCGGCAGCCGTTCCTACGCTCTCAAAATTTTTTTTCGAGTTTCACAAGCCCATCTTCAAACGACGATTCCAAAGCAACTAAAAGAGTCTAACTATCGCAATCACTTTCAGAATCTGCGAAATATAGTCTAGTTTCATAATAACACCATCGGGAATTCTGCACGGTGAAACATTTGGCCCGGGGGGCCTTTTTACGCAGACTTTCGTCAGCCGTTCCTACGCTCTCAAAATTTTTTTCCGAGTTTCACATGCCCATCTTCAAACGACGATTCCAAAGCAACTAAAAGAGTCTAACTATCGCAATCACTTTCAGAATCTGCGAAATATATTCTAGTTTCATAATAACACCATCGGGAATTCTGCACGGTGAAACATTTGGCCCGGGGGGCCTTTTTACGCAGACCTTCGGCAGCCGTTCCTACGCTCTCAAAATTTTTTTTCGAGTTTCACAAGCCCATCTTCAAACGACGATTCCAAAGCAACTAAAAGAGTCTAACTATCGCAATCACTTTCAGAATCTGCGAAATATAGTCTAGTTTCATAATAACACCATCGGGAATTCTGCACGGTGAAACATTTGGCCCGGGGAGCCTTTTTACGCAGACTTTCGGCAGCCGTTCCTACGCTCTCAAAATTTTTTTCCGAGTTTCACATGCCCATCTTCAGACGACGATTCCAAAGCAACTAAAAGAGTCTAACTATCGCAATCACTTTCAGAATCTGCGAAATATATTCTAGTTTCATAATAACACCATCGGGAATTCTGCACGGTGAAACATTTGGCCCGGGGGGCCTTTTTACGCAGTTTTTCGGCAGCCGTTCCTACGCTCTCAAATTTTTTTTCCGAGTTTCACATGCCCATCTTCAAACGACGATTTCAAAGCAACTAAAAGAGTCTAACTATCGCAATCACTTTCAGAATCTGCGAAATATATTCTAGTTTCATAATAACACCATCGGGAATTTTGCACGGTGAAACATTTGGCCCGGGGGACCTTTTTACGCAGACATTCGGCAGCCGTTCCTACGCTCTCAAAATTTTTTTTCGAGTTTCACATGCCCATCTTCAAACGACGATTCCAAAGCAACTAAAAGAGTCTAACTATCGCAATCACTTTCAGAATCTGCGAAATATATTCTAGTTTCATAATAACACCATCGGGAATTCTGCACGGTGAAACATTTGGCCCGGGGGGCCTTTTTACGCAGACCTTCGGCAGCCGTTCCTACGCTCTCAAAATTTTTTTTCGAGTTTCACAAGCCCATCTTCAAACGACGATTCCAAAGCAACTAAAAGAGTCTAACTATCGCAATCACTTTCAGAATCTGCGAAATATAGTCTAGTTTCATAATAACACCATCGGGAATTCTGCACGGTGAAACATTTGGCCCGGGGGGCCTTTTTACGCAGACTTTCGTCAGCCGTTCCTACGCTCTCAAAATTTTTTTCCGAGTTTCACATGCCCATCTTCAAACGACGATTCCAAAGCAACTAAAAGAGTCTAACTATCGCAATCACTTTCAGAATCTGCGAAATATATTCTAGTTTCATAATAACACCATCGGGAATTCTGCACGGTGAAACATTTGGCCCGGGGGGCCTTTTTACGCAGACCTTCGGCTGCCGTTCCTACGCTCTCAAAATTTTTTTTCGAGTTTCACAAGCCCATCTTCAAACGACGATTCCAAAGCAACTAAAAGAGTCTAACTATCGCAATCACTTTCAGAATCTGCGAAATATAGTCTAGTTTCATAATAACACCATCGGGAATTCTGCACGGTGAAACATTTGGCCCGAGTGGCCTTTTTACGCAGACCTTCGGCAGCCGTTCCTACGCTCTCAAAATTTTTTTCCGAGTTTCACATGCCCATCTTCAAACGACGATTCCAAAGCAACTAAAAGAGTCTAACTATCGCAATCACTTTCAGAATCTGCGAAATATATTCTAGTTTCATAATAACACCATCGGGAATTTTGCACGGTGAAACATTTGGCCCGGGGGAACTTTTTACGCAGACTTTCGTCAGCCGTTCCTACGCTCTCAAAAATTTTTTCCGAGTTTCACATGCCCATCTTCAAACGACGATTCCAAAGCAACTAAAAGAGTCTAACTATCGCAATCACTTTCAGAATCTGCGAAATATATTCTAGTTTCATAATAACACCATCGGGAATTTTGCACGGTGAAACATTTGGCCCGGGGGGCCTTTTTACGCAGACATTCGGCAGCCGTTCCTACGCTCTCAAAATTTTTTTTCGAGTTTCACATGCCCATCTTCAAACGACGATTCCAAAGCAACTAAAAGAGTCTAACTATCGCAATCACTTTCAGAATCTGCGAAATATATTCTAGTTTCATAATAACACCATCGGGAATTCTGCACGGTGAAACATTTGGCCCGGGGGGCCTTTTTACGCAGACTTTCGGCAGCCGTTCCTACGCTCTCAAAATTTTTTTCCGAGTTTCACATGCCCATCTTCAAACGACGATTCCAAAGCAACTAAAAGAGTCTAACTATCGCAATCACTTTCAGAATCTGCGAAATATATTCTAGTTTCATAATAACACCATCGGGAATTTTGCACGGTGAAACATTTGGCCCGGGGGGCCTTTCTACGCAGACCTTCGGCAGCCGTTCCTACGCTCTCAAAATTCTTTTTCGAGTTTCACATGCCCATCTTCAAACGACGATTCCAAAGCAACTAAAAGAGTCTAACTATCGCAATCACTTTCAGAATCTGCGAAATATATTCTAGTTTCATAATATCACCATCGGGAATTCTGCACGGTGAAACATTTGGCCCGAGTGGCCTTTTTACGCAGACCTTCGGCAGCCGTTCCTACGCTCTCAAAATTTTTTTCCGAGTTTCACATGCCCATCTTCAAACGACGATTCCAAAGCAACTAAAAGAGTCTAACTATCGCAATCACTTTCAGAATCTGCGAAATATATTCTAGTTTCATAATAACACCCTCGGGAATTTTGCACGGTGAAACATTTGGCCCGGGGGACCTTTTTACGCAGACATTCGGCAGCCGTTCCTACGCTCTCAAAATTTTTTTTCGAGTTTCACATGCCCATCTTCAAACGACGATTCCAAAGCAACTAAAAGAGTCTAACTATCGCAATCACTTTCAGAATCTGCGAAATATATTCTAGTTTCATAATAACACCATCGGGAATTCTGCACGGTGAAACATTTGGCCCGGGGGGCCTTTTTACGCAGAGTTTCGGCAGCCGTTCCTACGCTCTCAAATTTTTTTTCCGAGTTTCACATGCCCATCTTCAAACGACGATTCCAAAGCAACTAAAAGAGTCTAACTATCGCAATCACTTTCAGAATCTGCGAAATATATTCTAGTTTCATAATAACACCATCGGGAATTCTGCACGGTGAAACATTTGGCCCGGGGGGCCTTTTTACGCAGACTTTCGACAGCCGTTCCTACGCTCTCAAATTTTTTTTCCGAGTTTCACATGCCCATCTTCAAACGACGATTTCAAAGCAACTAAAAGAGTCTAACTATCGCAATCACTTTCAGAATCTGCGAAATATATTCTAGTTTCATAATAACACCATCGGGAATTTTGCACGGTGAAACATTTGGCCCGGGGGGCCTTTTTACGCAGACATTCGGCAGCCGTTCCTACGCTCTCAAAATTTTTTTTCGAGTTTCACATGCCCATCTTCAAACGACGATTCCAAAGCAACTAAAAGAGTCTAACTATCGCAATCACTTTCAGAATCTGCGAAATATATTCTAGTTTCATAATAACACCATCGGGAATTCTGCACGGTGAAACATTTGGCCCGGGGGGCCTTTTTACGCAGACCTTCGGCAGCCGTTCCTACGCTCTCAAAATTTTTTTTCGAGTTTCACAAGCCCATCTTCAAACGACGATTCCAAAGCAACTAAAAGAGTCTAACTATCGCAATCACTTTCAGAATCTGCGAAATATAGTCTAGTTTCATAATAACACCATCGGGAATTCTGCACGGTGAAACATTTGGCCCGGGGGGCCTTTTTACGCAGACTTTCGTCAGCCGTTCCTACGCTCTCAAAATTTTTTTCCGAGTTTCACATGCCCATCTTCAAACGACGATTCCAAAGCAACTAAAAGAGTCTAACTATCGCAATCACTTTCAGAATCTGCGAAATATATTCTAGTTTCATAATAACACCATCGGGAATTCTGCACGGTGAAACATTTGGCCCGGGGGGCCTTTTTACGCAGACCTTCGGCAGCCGTTCCTACGCTCTCAAAATTTTTTTTCGAGTTTCACAAGCCCATCTTCAAACGACGATTCCAAAGCAACTAAAAGAGTCTAACTATCGCAATCACTTTCAGAATCTGCGAAATATAGTCTAGTTTCATAATAACACCATCGGGAATTCTGCACGGTGAAACATTTGGCCCGGGGAGCCTTTTTACGCAGACTTTCGGCAGCCGTTCCTACGCTCTCAAAATTTTTTTCCGAGTTTCACATGCCCATCTTCAGACGACGATTCCAAAGCAACTAAAAGAGTCTAACTATCGCAATCACTTTCAGAATCTGCGAAATATATTCTAGTTTCATAATAACACCATCGGGAATTCTGCACGGTGAAACATTTGGCCCGGGGGGCCTTTTTACGCAGTTTTTCGGCAGCCGTTCCTACGCTCTCAAATTTTTTTTCCGAGTTTCACATGCCCATCTTCAAACGACGATTTCAAAGCAACTAAAAGAGTCTAACTATCGCAATCACTTTCAGAATCTGCGAAATATATTCTAGTTTCATAATAACTCCATCGGGAATTTTGCACGGTGAAACATTTGGCCCGGGGGACCTTTTTACGCAGACATTCGGCAGCCGTTCCTACGCTCTCAAAATTTTTTTTCGAGTTTCACATGCCCATCTTCAAACGACGATTCCAAAGCAACTAAAAGAGTCTAACTATCGCAATCACTTTCAGAATCTGCGAAATATATTCTAGTTTCATAATAACACCATCGGGAATTCTGCACGGTGAAACATTTGGCCCGGGGGGCCTTTTTACGCAGACTTTCGTCAGCCGTTCCTACGCTCTCAAAATTTTTTTCCGAGTTTCACATGCCCATCTTCAAACGACGATTCCAAAGCAACTAAAAGAGTCTAACTATCGCAATCACTTTCAGAATCTGCGAAATATATTCTAGTTTCATAATAACACCATCGGGAATTCTGCACGGTGAAACATTTGGCCCGGGGGGCCTTTTTACGCAGACTTTCGGCAGCCGTTCCTACGCTCTCAAATTTTTTTTCCGAGTTTCACATGCCCATCTTCAAACGACGATTCCAAAGCAACTAAAAGAGTCTAACTATCGCAATCACTTTCAGAATCTGCGAAATATATTCTAGTTTCATAATAACACCATCGGGAATTCTGCACGGTGAAACATTTGGCCCGGGGGGCCTTTTTACGCAGACTTTCGGCAGCCGTTCCTACGCTCTCAAATTTTTTTTCCGAGTTTCACATGCCCATCTTCAAACGACGATTTCAAAGCAACTAAAAGAGTCTAACTATCGCAATCACTTTCAGAATCTGCGAAATATATTCTAGTTTCATAATAACACCATCGGGAATTTTGCACGGTGAAACATTTGGCCCGGGGGGCCTTTTTACGCAGACATTCGGCAGCCGTTCCTACGCTCTCAAAATTTTTTTTCGAGTTTCACATGCCCATCTTCAAACGACGATTCCAAAGCAACTAAAAGAGTCTAACTATCGCAATCACTTTCAGAATCTGCGAAATATATTCTAGTTTCATAATAACACCATCGGGAATTCTGCACGGTGAAACATTTGGCCCGGGGGGCCTTTTTACGCAGACTTTCGGCAGCCGTTCCTACGCTCTCAAAATTTTTTTCCGAGTTTCACATGCCCATCTTCAAACGACGATTCCAAAGCAACTAAAAGAGTCTAACTATCGCAATCACTTTCAGAATCTGCGAAATATATTCTAGTTTCATAATAACACCATCGGGAATTCTGCACGGTGAAACATTTGGCCCGGGGGGCCTTTTTACGCAGACTTTCGGCAGCCGTTCCTACGCTCTCAAAATTTTTTTCCGAGTTTCACATGCCCATCTTCAAACGACGATTTCAAAGCAACTAAAAGAGTCTAACTATCGCAATCACTTTCAGAATCTGCGAAATATATTCTAGTTTCATAATAACACCATCGGGAATTTTGCACGGTGAAACATTTGGCCCGGGGGGCCTTTTTACGCAGACTTTCGTCAGCCGTTCCTACGCTCTCAAAATTTTTTTCCGAGTTTCACATGCCCATCTTCAAACGACGATTCCAAAGCAACTAAAAGAGTCTAACTATCGCAATCACTTTCAGAATCTGCGAAATATATTCTAGTTTCATAATAACACCATCGGGAATTCTGCACGGTGAAACATTTGGCCCGGGGGGCCTTTTTACGCAGACTTTCGGCAGCCGTTCCTACGCTCTCAAAATTTTTTTCCGAGTTTCACATGCCCATCTTCAAACGACGATTCCAAAGCAACTAAAAGAGTCTAACTATCGCAATCACTTTCAGAATCTGCGAAATATATTCTAGTTTCATAATAACACCATCGGGAATTTTGCACGGTGAAACATTTGGCCCGGGGGGCCTTTCTACGCAGACCTTCGGCAGCCGTTCCTACGCTCTCAAAATTCTTTTTCGAGTTTCACATGCCCATCTTCAAACGACGATTCCAAAGCAACTAAAAGAGTCTAACTATCGCAATCACTTTCAGAATCTGCGAAATATATTCTAGTTTCATAATATCACCATCGGGAATTCTGCACGGTGAAACATTTGGCCCGAGTGGCCTTTTTACGCAGACCTTCGGCAGCCGTTCCTACGCTCTCAAAATTTTTTTCCGAGTTTCACATGCCCATCTTCAAACGACGATTCCAAAGCAACTAAAAGAGTCTAACTATCGCAATCACTTTCAGAATCTGCGAAATATATTCTAGTTTCATAATAACACCCTCGGGAATTTTGCACGGTGAAACATTTGGCCCGGGGGACCTTTTTACGCAGACATTCGGCAGCCGTTCCTACGCTCTCAAAATTTTTTTTCGAGTTTCACATGCCCATCTTCAAACGACGATTCCAAAGCAACTAAAAGAGTCTAACTATCGCAATCACTTTCAGAATCTGCGAAATATATTCTAGTTTCATAATAACACCATCGGGAATTCTGCACGGTGAAACATTTGGCCCGGGGGGCCTTTTTACGCAGAGTTTCGGCAGCCGTTCCTACGCTCTCAAATTTTTTTTCCGAGTTTCACATGCCCATCTTCAAACGACGATTCCAAAGCAACTAAAAGAGTCTAACTATCGCAATCACTTTCAGAATCTGCGAAATATATTCTAGTTTCATAATAACACCATCGGGAACTCTGCACGGTGAAACATTTGGCCCGGGGGGCCTTTTTACGCAGACTTTCGTCAGCCGTTCCTACGCTCTCAAAATTTTTTTCCGAGTTTCACATGCCCATCTTCAAACGACGATTCCAAAGCAACTAAAAGAGTCTAACTATCGCAATCACTTTCAGAATCTGCGAAATATATTCTAGTTTCATAATAACACCATCGGGAATTCTGCACGGTGAAACATTTGGCCCGGGGGGCCTTTTTACGCAGACCTTCGGCAGCCGTTCCTACGCTCTCAAAATTTTTTTTCGAGTTTCACAAGCCCATCTTCAAACGACGATTCCAAAGCAACTAAAAGAGTCTAACTATCGCAATCACTTTCAGAATCTGCGAAATATAGTCTAGTTTCATAATAACACCATCGGGAATTCTGCACGGTGAAACATTTGGCCCGAGTGGCCTTTTTACGCAGACCTTCGGCAGCCGTTCCTACGCTCTCAAAAGTTTTTTCCGAGTTTCACATGCCCATCTTCAAACGACGATTCCAAAGCAACTAAAAGAGTCTAACTATCGCAATCACTTTCAGAATCTGCGAAATATATTCTAGTTTCATAATAACACCATCGGGAATTTTGCACGGTGAAACATTTGGCCCGGGGGACCTTTTTACGCAGACTTTCGTCAGCCGTTCCTACGCTCTCAAAATTTTTTTCCGAGTTTCACATGCCCATCTTCAAACGACGATTCCAAAGCAACTAAAAGAGTCTAACTATCGCAATCACTTTCAGAATCTGCGAAATATATTCTAGTTTCATAATAACACCATCGGGAATTTTGCACGGTGAAACATTTGGCCCGGGGGGCCTTTTTACGCAGACATTCGGCAGCCGTTCCTACGCTCTCAAAATTTTTTTTCGAGTTTCACATGCCCATCTTCAAACGACGATTCCAAAGCAACTAAAAGAGTCTAACTATCGCAATCACTTTCAGAATCTGCGAAATATATTCTAGTTTCATAATAACACCATCGGGAATTCTGCACGGTGAAACATTTGGCCCGGGGGGCCTTTTTACGCAGACTTTCGGCAGCCGTTCCTACGCTCTCAAAATTTTTTTCCGAGTTTCACATGCCCATCTTCAAACGACGATTCCAAAGCAACTAAAAGAGTCTAACTATCGCAATCACTTTCAGAATCTGCGAAATATATTCTAGTTTCATAATAACACCATCGGGAATTTTGCACGGTGAAACATTTGGCCCGGGGGGCCTTTCTACGCAGACCTTCGGCAGCCGTTCCTACGCTCTCAAAATTCTTTTTCGAGTTTCACATGCCCATCTTCAAACGACGATTCCAAAGCAACTAAAAGAGTCTAACTATCGCAATCACTTTCAGAATCTGCGAAATATATTCTAGTTTCATAATATCACCATCGGGAATTCTGCACGGTGAAACATTTGGCCCGAGTGGCCTTTTTACGCAGACCTTCGGCAGCCGTTCCTACGCTCTCAAAATTTTTTTCCGAGTTTCACATGCCCATCTTCAAACGACGATTCCAAAGCAACTAAAAGAGTCTAACTATCGCAATCACTTTCAGAATCTGCGAAATATATTCTAGTTTCATAATAACACCCTCGGGAATTTTGCACGGTGAAACATTTGGCCCGGGGGACCTTTTTACGCAGACATTCGGCAGCCGTTCCTACGCTCTCAAAATTTTTTTTCGAGTTTCACATGCCCATCTTCAAACGACGATTCCAAAGCAACTAAAAGAGTCTAACTATCGCAATCACTTTCAGAATCTGCGAAATATATTCTAGTTTCATAATAACACCATCGGGAATTCTGCACGGTGAAACATTTGGCCCGGGGGGCCTTTTTACGCAGAGTTTCGGCAGCCGTTCCTACGCTCTCAAATTTTTTTTCCGAGTTTCACATGCCCATCTTCAAACGACGATTCCAAAGCAACTAAAAGAGTCTAACTATCGCAATCACTTTCAGAATCTGCGAAATATATTCTAGTTTCATAATAACACCATCGGGAATTCTGCACGGTGAAACATTTGGCCCGGGGGGCCTTTTTACGCAGACTTTCGACAGCCGTTCCTACGCTCTCAAATTTTTTTTCCGAGTTTCACATGCCCATCTTCAAACGACGATTTCAAAGCAACTAAAAGAGTCTAACTATCGCAATCACTTTCAGAATCTGCGAAATATATTCTAGTTTCATAATAACACCATCGGGAATTTTGCACGGTGAAACATTTGGCCCGGGGGGCCTTTTTACGCAGACATTCGGCAGCCGTTCCTACGCTCTCAAAATTTTTTTTCGAGTTTCACATGCCCATCTTCAAACGACGATTCCAAAGCAACTAAAAGAGTCTAACTATCGCAATCACTTTCAGAATCTGCGAAATATATTCTAGTTTCATAATAACACCATCGGGAATTCTGCACGGTGAAACATTTGGCCCGGGGGGCCTTTTTACGCAGACCTTCGGCAGCCGTTCCTACGCTCTCAAAATTTTTTTTCGAGTTTCACAAGCCCATCTTCAAACGACGATTCCAAAGCAACTAAAAGAGTCTAACTATCGCAATCACTTTCAGAATCTGCGAAATATAGTCTAGTTTCATAATAACACCATCGGGAATTCTGCACGGTGAAACATTTGGCCCGGGGGGCCTTTTTACGCAGACTTTCGTCAGCCGTTCCTACGCTCTCAAAATTTTTTTCCGAGTTTCACATGCCCATCTTCAAACGACGATTCCAAAGCAACTAAAAGAGTCTAACTATCGCCATCGGGAATTTTGCACGGTGAAACATTTGGCCCGAGGGGCCTTTTTACGCAGACCTTCGGCAGCCGTTCCTACGCTCTCAAAATTTTTTTTCGAGTTTCACATGCCCATCTTCAAACGACGATTCCAAAGCAACTAAAAGAGTCTAACTATCGCAATCACTTTCAGAATCTGCGAAATATATTCTAGTTTCATAATAACACCATCGGGAATTCTGCACGGTGAAACATTTGGCCCGGGGGGCCTTTTTACGCAGACTTTCGGCAGCCGTTCCTACGCTCTCAAAATTTTTTTCCGAGTTTCACATGCCCATCTTCAAACGACGATTCCAAAGCAACTAAAAGAGTCTAACTATCGCAATCACTTTCAGAATCTGCGAAATATATTCTAGTTTCATAATAACACCATCGGGAATTTTGCACGGTGAAACATTTGGCCCGGGGGGCCTTTTTACGCAGACCTTCGGCAGCCGTTCCTACGCTCTCAAAAATTTTTTTCGAGTTTCACATGCCCATCTTCAAACGACGATTCCAAAGCAACTAAAAGAGTCTAACTATCGCAATCACTTTCAGAATCTGCGAAATATATTCTAGTTTCATAATAACACCATCGGGAATTTTGCACGGTAAAACATTTGGCCCGGGGGGCCTTTTTACGCAGACCTTCGGCAGCCGTTCCTACGCTCTCAAAATTTTTTTTCGAGTTTCACATGCCCATCTTCAAACGACGATTCCAAAGCAACTAAAAGAGTCTAACTATCTCAATCACTTTCAGAATCTGCGAAATATATTCTAGTTTCATAATAACACCATCGGGAATTCTGCACGGTGAAACATTTGGCCCGGGGGGCCTTTTTACGCAGACTTTCGGCAGCCGTTCCTACGCTCTCAAAATTTTTTTCCGAGTTTCACATGCCCATCTTCAAACGACGATTCCAAAGCTACTAAAAGAGTCTAACTATCGCAATCACTTTCAGAATCTGCGAAATATATTCTAGTTTCATAATAACACCATCGGGAATTCTGCACGGTGAAACATTTGGCCCGGGGGGCCTTTTTACGCAGACTTTCGGCAGCCGTTCCTACGCTCTCAAAATTTTTTTCCGAGTTTCACATGCCCATCTTCAAACGACGATTCCAAAGCTACTAAAAGAGTCTAACTATCGCAATCACTTTCAGAATCTGCGAAATATATTCTAGTTTCATAATAACACCATCGGGAATTTTGCACGGTGAAACATTTGGCCCGGGGGGCCTTTTTACGCAGACCTTCGGCAGCCGTTCCTACGCTCTCAAAATTTTTTTTCGAGTTTCACATGCCCATCTTCAAACGACGATTCCAAAGCAACTAAAAGAGTCTAACTATCGCAATCACTTTCAGAATCTGCGAAATATATTCTAGTTTCATAATAACACCATCGGGAATTCTGCACGGTGAAACATTTGGCCCGGGGGGCCTTTTTACGCAGACTTTCGGCAGCCGTTCCTACGCTCTCAAAATTTTTTTCCGAGTTTCACATGCCCATCTTCAAACGACGATTCCAAAGCAACTAAAAGGGTCTAACTATCGCAATCACTTTCAGAATCTGCGAAATATATTCTACTTTCATAATAACACCATCGGGAATTTTGCACGGTGAAACATTTGGCCCGGGGGGCCTTTTTACGCAGACCTTCGGCAGCCGTTCCTACGCTCTCAAAATTTTTTTTCGAGTTTCACATGCCCATCTTCAAACGACGATTCCAAAGCAACTAAAAGAGTCTAACTACCGCAATCACTTTCAGAATCTGCGAAATATATTCTAGTTTCATAATAACACCATCGGGAATTCTGCACTGTGAAACATTTGGCCCGGGGGGCCTTTTTACGCAGACTTTCGGCAGCCGTTCCTACGCTCTCAAAATTTTTTTCCGAGTTTCACATGCCCATCTTCAAACGACGATTCCAAAGCAACAAAAAGAGTCTAACTATCGCAATCACTTTCAGAATCTGCGAAATATATTCTAGTTTCATAATAACACCATCGGGAATTCTGCACTGTGAAACATTTGGCCCGGGGGGCCTTTTTACGCAGACTTTCGGCAGCCGTTCCTACGCTCTCAAAATTTTTTTCCGAGTTTCACATGCCCATCTTCAAACGACGATTCCAAAGCAACAAAAAGAGTCTAACTATCGCAATCACTTTCAGAATCTGCGAAATATATTCTAGTTTCATAATAACACCATCGGGAATTTTGCACGGTGAAACATTTGGCCCTTGGGGCCTTTTTACGCAGACCTTCGGCAGCCGTTCCTACGCTCTCAAAAATTTTTTTCGAGTTTCACATGCCCATCTTCAAACGACGATTCCAAAGCAACTAAAAGAGTCTAACTATCGCAATAACTTTCAGAATCTGCGAAATATATTCTAGTTTCATAATAACACCATCGGGAATTCTGCACGGTGAAACATTTGGCCCGGGGGGCTTTTTTACGCAGACTTTCGGCATCCGTTCCTACGCTCTCAAAATTTTTTTCCGAGTTTCACATGCCCATCTTCAAACGACGATTCCAAAGCAACTAAAAGAGTCTAACTATCGCAATCACTTTCAGAATCTGCGAAATATATTCTAGTTTTATAATAACACCATCGGGAATTCTGCACGGTGAAACATTTGGCCCGGGGGGCCTTTTTACGCAGGCTTTCGGCAGCCGTTCCTACGCTCTCAAAATTTTTTTCCGAGTTTCACATGCCCATCTTCAAACGACGATTCCAAAGCAACTAAAAGAGTCTAACTATCGCAATCACTTTCAGAATCTGCGAAATATATTCTAGTTTCATAATAACACCATCGGGAATTTTGCACGGTGAAACATTTGGCCCGGGGGGGCCTTTTTACGCAGACCTTCGGCAGCCGTTCCTACGCTCTCAAAATTTTTTTTCGAGTTTCACATGCCCATCTTCAAACGACGATTCCAAAGCAACTAAAAGAGTCTATATCGCAATCACTTTCAGAATCTGCGAAATATATTCTAGTTTCATAATAACACCATCGGGAATTCTGCACGGTGAAACATTTGGCCCGGGGGGCCTTTTTACGCAGACTTTCGGCATCCGTTCCTACGCTCTCAAAATTTTTTTCCGAGTTTCACATGCCCATCTTCAAACGACGATTCCAAAGCTACTAAAAGAGTCTAACTATCGCAATCACTTTCAGAATCTGCGAAATATATTCTAGTTTCATAATAACACCATCGGGAATTCTGCACAGTGAAACATTTGGCCCGGGGGGCCTTTTTACGCAGACTTTCGGCAGCCGTTCCTACGCTCTCAAAATTTTTTTCCAAATTTCACATGCCCATCTTCAAACGACGATTCCAAAGCAACTAAAAGAGTCTATATCGCAATCACTTTCAGAATCTGCGAAATATATTCTAGTTTCATAATAACACCATCGGGAATTCTGCACGGTGAAACATTTGGCCCGGGGGGCCTTTTTACGCAGACTTTCGGCATCCGTTCCTACGCTCTCAAAATTTTTTTCCGAGTTTCACATGCCCATCTTCAAACGACGATTCCAAAGCTACTAAAAGAGTCTAACTATCGCAATCACTTTCAGAATCTGCGAAATATATTCTAGTTTCATAATAACACCATCGGGAATTTTGCACGGTGAAACATTTGGCCCGGGGGGCCTTTTTAAGCAGACCTTCGGCAGCCGTTCCTACGCTCTCAAAATTTTTTTTCGAGTTTCACATGCCCATCTTCAAACGACGATTCCAAAGCAACTAAAAGAGTCTAACTATCGCAATCACTTTCAGAATCTGCGAAATATATTCTAGTTTCATAATAACACCATCGGGAATTCTGCACGGTGAAACATTTGGCCCGGGGGGCCTTTTTACGCAGACTTTCGGCAGCCGTTCCTACGCTCTCAAAATTTTTTTCCGAGTTTCACATGCCCATCTTCAAACGACGATTCCAAAGCTACTAAAAGAGTCTAACTATCGCATTCACTTTCAGAATCTGCGAAATATATTCTAGTTTCATAATAACACCATCGGGAATTTTGCACGGTGAAACATTTGGCCCGGGGGGCCTTTTTACGCAGACCTTCGGCAGCCGTTCCTACGCTCTCAAAATTTTTTTTCGAGTTTCACATGCCCATCTTCAAACGACGATTCCAAAGCAACTAAAAGAGTCTAACTATCGCAATCACTTTCAGAATCTGCGAAATATATTCTAGTTTCATAATAACACCATCGGGAATTCTGCACGGTGAAACATTTGGCCCGGGGGGCCTTTTTACGCAGACTTTCGGCAGCCGTTCCTACGCTCTCAAAATTTTTTTCCGAGTTTCACATGCCCATCTTCAAACGACGATTCCAAAGCGACTAAAAGAGTCTAACTATCGCAATCACTTTCAGAATCTGCGAAATATATTCTAGTTTCATAATAACACCATCGGGAATTTTGCACGGTGAAACATTTGGCCCGGGGGCCTTTTTACGCAGACCTTCGGCAGCCGTTCCTACGCTCTCAAAATTTTTTTTCGAGTTTCACATGCCCATCTTCAAACGACGATTCCAAAGCAACTAAAAGAGTCTAACTATCGCAATCACTTTCAGAATCTGCGAAATATATTCTAGTTTCATAAGAACACCATCGGGAATTCTGCACGGTGAAACATTTGGCCCGGGGGGCCTTTTTACGCAGACTTTCGGCAGCCGTTTCTACGCTCTCAAAATTTTTTTCCGAGTTTCACATGCCCATCTTCAAACGACGATTCCAAAGCAACAAAAAGAGTCTAACTATCGCAATCACTTTCAGAATCTGCGAAATATATTCTAGTTTCATAATAACACCATCGGGAATTCTGCACGGTGAAACATTTGGCCCGGGGGGCCTTTTTACGCAGACTTTCGGCAGCCGTTCCTACGCTCTCAAAATTTTTTTCCGAGTTTCACGTGCCCATCTTCAAACGACGATTCCAAAGCAACTAAAAGAGTCTAACTATCGCAATCACTTTCAGAATCTGCGAAATATATTCTAGTTTCATAATAACACCATCGGGAATTTTGCACGGTGAAACATTTGGCCCTTGGGGCCTTTTTACGCAGACCTTCGGCAGCCGTTCCTACGCTCTCAAAAATTTTTTTCGAGTTTCACATGCCCATCTTCAAACGACGATTCCAAAAAAACTAAAAGAGTCTAACTATCGCAATAACTTTCAGAATCTGCGAAATATATTCTAGTTTCATAATAACACCATCGGGAATTCTGCACGGTGAAACATTTGGCCCGGGGGGCTTTTTTACGCAGACTTTCGGCATCCGTTCCTACGCTCTCAAAATTTTTTTCCGAGTTTCACATGCCCATCTTCAAACGACGATTCCAAAGCAACTAAAAGAGTCTAACTATCGCAATCACTTTCAGAATCTGCGAAATATATTCTAGTTTTATAATAACACCATCGGGAATTCTGCACGGTGAAACATTTGGCCCGGGGGCCTTTTTACGCAGGCTTTCGGCAGCCGTTCCTACGCTCTCAAAATTTTTTTCCGAGTTTCACATGCCCATCTTCAAACGACGATTCCAAAGCAACTAAAAGAGTCTAACTATCGCAATCACTTTCAGAATCTGCGAAATATATTCTAGTTTCATAATAACACCATCGGGAATTTTGCACGGTGAAACATTTGGCCCGGGGGGGCCTTTTTACGCAGACCTTCGGCAGCCGTTCCTACGCTCTCAAAATTTTTTTTCGAGTTTCACATGCCCATCTTCAAACGACGATTCCAAAGCAACTAAAAGAGTCTAACTATCGCAATCACTTTCAGATCACTTTCAGAATCTGCGAAATATATTCTAGTTTCATAATAACACCATCGGGAATTCTGCACGGTGAAACATTTGGCCCGGGGGGCCTTTTTACGCAGACTTTCGGCAGCCGTTCCTACGCTCTCAAAATTTTTTTCCGAGTTTCACATGCCCATCTTCAAACGACGATTCCAAAGCAACTAAAAGAGTCTAACTATCGCAATCACTTTCAGAATCTGCGAAATATATTCTAGTTTCATAGTAACACCATCGGGAATTCTGCACGGTGAAACATTTGGCCCGGGGGGCCTTTTTACGCAGACTTTCGGCAGCCGTTCCTACGCTCTCAAAATTTTTTTCCGAGTTTCACATGCCCATCTTCAAACGACGATTCCAAAGCAACTAAAAGAGTCTAACTATCGCAATCACTTTCAGAATCTGCGAAATATATTCTAGTTTCATAATAACACCATCGGGAATTTTGCACGGTGAAACATTTGGCCCGGGGGGCCTTTTTACGCAGACCTTCGGCAGCCGTTCCTACGCTCTCAAAATTTTTTTTCGAGTTTCACATGCCCATCTTCAAACGACGATTCCAAAGCAACTAAAAGAGTCTAACTATCGCAATCACCTTCAGAATCTGCAAAATATATTCTAGTTTCATAATAACACCATCGGGAATTCTGCACGGTGAAACATTTGGCCCGGGGGGCCTTTTTACGCAGACTTTCGGCAGCCGTTCCTACGCTCTCAAAATTTTTTTCCGAGTTTCACATGCCCATCTTCAAACGACGATTCCAAAGCAACTAAAAGAGTCTAACTATCGCAATCACTTTCAGAATCTGCGAAATATATTCTAGTTTCATAATAACACCATCGGGAATTTTGCACGGTGAAACATTTGGCCCGGGGGGCCTTTTTACGCAGACCTTCGGCAGCCGTTCCTACGCTCTCAAAATTTTTTTTCGAGTTTCACATGCCCATCTTCAAACGACGATTCCAAAGCAACTAAAAGAGTCTAACTATCGCAATTACTTTCAGAATCTGCGAAATATATTCTAGTTTCATAATAACACCATCGGGAATTCTGCACGGTGAAACATTTGGCCCGGGGGGCCTTTTTACGCAGACCTTCGGCAGCCGTTCCTACGCTCTCAAAATTTTTTTTCGAGTTTCATATGCCCATCTTCAAACGACGATTCCAAAGCAACTAAAAGAGTCTAACTATCGCAATCACCTTCAGAATCTGCGAAATATATTCTAGTTTCATAATAACACCATCAGGAATTCTGCACGGTGAAACATTTGGCCCGGGGGGCCTTTTTACGCAGACTTTCGGCAGCCGTTCCTACGCTCTCAAAATTTTTTTCCGAGTTTCACATGCCCATCTTCAAACGACGATTCCAAAGCAACTAAAAGAGTCTAACTATCGCAATCACTTTCAGAATCTGCGAAATATATTCTAGTTTCATAATAACACCATCGGGAATTTTGCACGGTGAAACATTTGGCCCGGGGGGCCTTTTTACGCAGACCTTCGGCAGCCGTTCCTACGCTCTCAAAATTTTTTTCCGAGTTTCACATGCCCATCTTCAAACGACGATTCCAAAGCAACTAAAAGAGTCTAACTATCGCAATCACTTTCAGAATCTGCGAAATATATTCTAGTTTCATAATAACACCATCGGGAATTCTGCACGGTGAAACATTTCGCCCGGGGGGCCTTTTTACGCAGACTTTCGGCAGCCGTTCCTACGCTCTCAAAATTTTTTTCCGAGTTTCACATGCCCATCTTCAAACGACGATTCCAAAGCAACTAAAAGAGTCTAACTATCGCAATCACTTTCAGAATCTGCGAAATATATTCTAGTTTCATAATAACACCATCGGGAATTTTGCACGGTGAAACATTTGGCCTGGGGGGCCTTTTTACGCAGACCTTCGGCAGCCGTTCCTACGCTCTCAAAATTTTTTTTCGAGTTTCACATGCCCATCTTCAAACGACGATTCCAAAGCAACTAAAAGAGTCTAACTATCGCAATCACTTTCAGAATCTGCGAAATATATTCTAGTTTCATAATAACACCATCGGGAATTCTGCTAGGTGAAACATTTGGCCCGGGGGGCCTTTTTACGCAGACTTTCGGCAGCCGTTCCTACGCTCTCAAAATTTTTTCCGAGTTTCACATGCCCATCTTCAAACGACGATTCCAAAGCAACTAAAAGAGTCTAACTATCGCAATCACTTTCAGAATCTGCGAAATATATTCTAGTTTCATAATAACACCATCGGGAATTCTGCACGGTGAAACATTTGGCCCGGGGGGCCTTTTTACGCAGACTTTCGGCAGCCGTTCCTACGCTCTCAAAATTTTTTTCCGAGTTTCACATGCCCATCTTCAAACGACGATTCCAAAGCTACTAAAAGAGTCTAACTATCGCATTCACTTTCAGAATCTGCGAAATATATTCTAGTTTCATAATAACACCATCGGGAATTTTGCACGGTGAAACATTTGGCCCGGGGGGCCTTTTTACGCAGACCTTCGGCAGCCGTTCCTACGCTCTCAAAAATTTTTTTCGAGTTTCACATGCCCATCTTCAAACGACGATTCCAAAGCAACTAAAAGAGTCTAACTATCGCAATCACTTTCAGAATCTGCGAAATATATTCTAGTTTCATAATAACACCATCGGGAATTCTGCACGGTGAAACATTTGGCCCGGGGGGCCTTTTTACGCAGACTTTCGGCAGCCGTTCCTACGCTCTCAAAATTTTTTTCCGAGTTTCACATGCCCATCTTCAAACGACGATTCCAAAGCGACTAAAAGAGTCTAACTATCGCAATTACTTTCAGAATCTGCGAAATATATTCTAGTTTCATAATAACACCATCGGGAATTTTGCACGGTGAAACATTTGGCCCGGGGGCCTTTTTACGCAGACCTTCGGCAGCCGTTCCTACGCTCTCAAAATTTTTTTTCGAGTTTCACATGCCCATCTTCAAACGACGATTCCAAAGCAACTAAAAGTGTCTAACTATCGCAATCACTTTCAGAATCTGCGAAATATATTCTAGTTTCATAATAACACCATCGGGAATTCTGCACGGTGAAACATTTGGCCCGGGGGGCCTTTTTACGCAGACTTTCGGCAGCCGTTCCTACGCTCTCAAAATTTTTTTCCGAGTTTCACATGCCCATCTTCAAACGACGATTCCAAAGCAACTAAAAGAGTCTAACTATCGCAATCACTTTCAGAATCTGCGAAATATAGTCTAGTTTCATAATAACACCATCGGGAATTTTGCACGGTGAAACATTTGGCCCGAGGGGCCTTTTTACGCAGACCTTCGGCAGCCGTTCCTACGCTCTCAAAATTTTTTTTCGAGTTTCACATGCCCATCTTCAAACGACGATTCCAAAGCAACTAAAAGAGTCTAACTATCGCAATCACTTTCAGAATCTGCGAAATATATTCTAGTTTCATAATAACACCATCGGGAATTCTGCACGGTGAAACATTTGGCCCGGGGGGCCTTTTTACGCAGACTTTCGGCAGCCGTTCCTACGCTCTCAAAATTTTTTTCCGAGTTTCACATGCCCATCTTCAAACGACGATTCCAAAGCAACTAAAAGAGTCTAACTATCGCAATCACTTTCAGAATCTGCGAAATATATTCTAGTTTCATAATAACACCATCGGGAATTTTGCACGGTGAAACATTTGGCCCGGGGGGCCTTTTTACGCAGACCTTCGGCAGCCGTTCCTACGCTCTCAAAAATTTTTTTCGAGTTTCACATGCCCATCTTCAAACGACGATTCCAAAGCAACTAAAAGAGTCTAACTATCGCAATCACTTTCAGAATCTGCGAAATATATTCTAGTTTCATAATAACACCATCGGGAATTTTGCACGGTAAAACATTTGGCCCGGGGGGCCTTTTTACGCAGACCTTCGGCAGCCGTTCCTACGCTCTCAAAATTTTTTTTCGAGTTTCACATGCCCATCTTCAAACGACGATTCCAAAGCAACTAAAAGAGTCTAACTATCTCAATCACTTTCAGAATCTGCGAAATATATTCTAGTTTCATAATAACACCATCGGGAATTCTGCACGGTGAAACATTTGGCCCGGGGGGCCTTTTTACGCAGACTTTCGGCAGCCGTTCCTACGCTCTCAAAATTTTTTTCCGAGTTTCACATGCCCATCTTCAAACGACGATTCCAAAGCTACTAAAAGAGTCTAACTATCGCAATCACTTTCAGAATCTGCGAAATATATTCTAGTTTCATAATAACACCATCGGGAATTCTGCACGGTGAAACATTTGGCCCGGGGGGCCTTTTTACGCAGACTTTCGGCAGCCGTTCCTACGCTCTCAAAATTTTTTTCCGAGTTTCACATGCCCATCTTCAAACGACGATTCCAAAGCTACTAAAAGAGTCTAACTATCGCAATCACTTTCAGAATCTGCGAAATATATTCTAGTTTCATAATAACACCATCGGGAATTTTGCACGGTGAAACATTTGGCCCGGGGGGCCTTTTTACGCAGACCTTCGGCAGCCGTTCCTACGCTCTCAAAATTTTTTTTCGAGTTTCACATGCCCATCTTCAAACGACGATTCCAAAGCAACTAAAAGAGTCTAACTATCGCAATCACTTTCAGAATCTGCGAAATATATTCTAGTTTCATAATAACACCATCGGGAATTCTGCACGGTGAAACATTTGGCCCGGGGGGCCTTTTTACGCAGACTTTCGGCAGCCGTTCCTACGCTCTCAAAATTTTTTTCCGAGTTTCACATGCCCATCTTCAAACGACGATTCCAAAGCAACTAAAAGGGTCTAACTATCGCAATCACTTTCAGAATCTGCGAAATATATTCTACTTTCATAATAACACCATCGGGAATTTTGCACGGTGAAACATTTGGCCCGGGGGGCCTTTTTACGCAGACCTTCGGCAGCCGTTCCTACGCTCTCAAAATTTTTTTTCGAGTTTCACATGCCCATCTTCAAACGACGATTCCAAAGCAACTAAAAGAGTCTAACTACCGCAATCACTTTCAGAATCTGCGAAATATATTCTAGTTTCATAATAACACCATCGGGAATTCTGCACTGTGAAACATTTGGCCCGGGGGGCCTTTTTACGCAGACTTTCGGCAGCCGTTCCTACGCTCTCAAAATTTTTTTCCGAGTTTCACATGCCCATCTTCAAACGACGATTCCAAAGCAACAAAAAGAGTCTAACTATCGCAATCACTTTCAGAATCTGCGAAATATATTCTAGTTTCATAATAACACCATCGGGAATTCTGCACGGTGAAACATTTGGCCCGGGGGGCCTTTTTACGCAGACTTTCGGCAGCCGTTCCTACGCTCTCAAAATTTTTTTTCGAGTTTCACATGCCCATCTTCAAACGACGATTCCAAAGCAACTAAAAGAGTCTAACTATCGCAATCACTTTCAGAATCTGCGAAATATATTCTAGTTTCATAATAACACCATCGGGAATTCTGCACGGTGAAACATTTGGCCCGGGGGGCCTTTTTACGCAGACTTTCGGCAGCCGTTCCTACGCTCTCAAAATTTTTTTCCGAGTTTCACATGCCCATCTTCAAACGACGATTCCAAAGCAACTAAAAGAGTCTAACTATCGCAATCACTTTCAGAATCTGCGAAATATATTCTAGTTTCATAATAACACCATCGGGAATTTTGCACGGTGAAACATTTGGCCCGGGGGGCCTTTTTACGCAGACCTTCGGCAGCCGTTCCTACGCTCTCAAAATTTTTTTTCGAGTTTCACATGCCCATCTTCAAACGACGATTCCAAAGCAACTAAAAGAGTCTAACTATCGCAATCACTTTCAGAATCTGCGAAATATATTCTAGTTTCATAATAACACCATCGGGAATTCTGCACGGTGAAACATTTGGCCCGGGGGGCCTTTTTACGCAGACTTTCGGCAGCCGTTCCTACGCTCTCAAAATTTTTTTCCGAGTTTCACATGCCCATCTTCAAACGACGATTCCAAAGCTACTAAAAGAGTCTAACTATCGCAATCACTTTCAGAATCTGCGAAATATATTCTAGTTTCATAATAACACCATCGGGAATTTTGCACGGTAAAACATTTGGCCCGGGGGCCTTTTTACGCAGACCTTCGGCAGCCGTTCCTACGCTCTCAAAATTTTTTTTCGAGTTTCACATGCCCATCTTCAAACGACGATTCCAAAGCAACTAAAAGAGTCTAACTATCTCAATCACTTTCAGAATCTGCGAAATATATTCTAGTTTCATAATAACACCATCGGGAATTCTGCACGGTGAAACATTTGGCCCGGGGGGCCTTTTTACGCAGACTTTCGGCAGCCGTTCCTACGCTCTCAAAATTTTTTTCCGAGTTTCACATGCCCATCTTCAAACGACGATTCCAAAGCAACTAAAAGAGTCTAACTATCGCAATCACTTTCAGAATCTGCGAAATATATTCTACTTTCATAATAACACCATCGGGAATTTTGCACGGAGAAACATTTGGCCCGGGGGGCCTTTTTACGCAGACCTTCGGCAGCCGTTCCTACGCTCTCAAAATTTTTTTCCGAGTTTCACATGCCCATCTTCAAACGACGATTCCAAAGCAACTAAAAGAGTCTAACTATCGCAATCACTTTCAGAATCTGCGAAATATATTCTACTTTCATAATAACACCATCGGGAATTTTGCACGGTGAAACATTTGGCCCGGGGGGCCTTTTTACGCAGACCTTCGGCAGCCGTTCCTACGCTCTCAAAATTTTTTTTCGAGTTTCACATGCCCATCTTCAAACGACGATTCCAAAGCAACTAAAAGAGTCTAACTATCGCAATCACTTTCAGATCACTTTCAGAATCTGCGAAATATATTCTAGTTTCATAATAACACCATCGGGAATTCTGCACGGTGAAACATTTGGCCCGGGGGGCCTTTTTACGCAGACTTTCGGCAGCCGTTCCTACGCTCTCAAAATTTTTTTCCGAGTTTCACATGCCCATCTTCAAACGACGATTCCAAAGCAACTAAAAGAGTCTAACTATCGCAATCACTTTCAGAATCTGCGAAATATATTCTAGTTTCATAATAACACCATTGGGAATTTTGCACGGTGAAACATTTGGCCCGGGGGGCCTTTTTACGCAGACCTTCGGCAGCCGTTCCTACGCTCTCAAAATTTTTTTTCGAGTTTCACATGCCCATCTTCAAACGACGATTCCAAAGCAACTAAAAGAGTCTAACTATCGCAATCACCTTCAGAATCTGCAAAATATATTCTAGTTTCATAATAACACCATCGGGAATTCTGCACGGTGAAACATTTGGCCCGGGGGGCCTTTTTACGCAGACTTTCGGCAGCCGTTCCTACGCTCTCAAAATTTTTTTCCGAGTTTCACATGCCCATCTTCAAACGACGATTCCAAAGCAACTAAAAGGGTCTAACTATCGCAATCACTTTCAGAATCTGCGAAATATATTCTAGTTTCATAATAACACCATCGGGAATTTTGCACGGTGAAACATTTGGCCCGGGGGGCCTTTTTACGCAGACCTTCGGCAGCCGTTCCTACGCTCTCAAAATTTTTTTTCGAGTTTCACATGCCCATCTTCAAACGACGATTCCAAAGCAACTAAAAGAGTCTAACTATCGCAATCACTTTCAGAATCTGCGAAATATATTCTAGTTTCATAATAACACCATCGGGAATTCTGCACGGTGAAACATTTGGCCCGGGGGGCCTTTTTACGCAGACCTTCGGCAGCCGTTCCTACGCTCTCAAAATTTTTTTTCGAGTTTCACATGCCCATCTTCAAACGACGATTCCAAAGCAACTAAAAGAGTCTAACTATCGCAATCACCTTCAGAATCTGCGAAATATATTCTAGTTTCATAATAACACCATCGGGAATTCTGCACGGTGAAACATTTGGCCCGGGGGGCCTTTTTACGCAGACTTTCGGCAGCCGTTCCTACGCTCTCAAAATTTTTTTCCGAGTTTCACATGCCCATCTTCAAACGACGATTCCAAAGCAACTAAAAGAGTCTAACTATCGCAATCACTTTCAGAATCTGCGAAATATATTCTAGTTTCATAATAACACCATCGGGAATTTTGCACGGTGAAACATTTGGCCCGGGGGGCCTTTTTACGCAGACCTTCGGCAGCCGTTCCTACGCTCTCAAAATTTTTTTCCGAGTTTCACATGCCCATCTTCAAACGACGATTCCAAAGCAACTAAAAGAGTCTAACTATCGCAATCACTTTCAGAATCTGCGAAATATATTCTAGTTTCATAATAACACCATCGGGAATTCTGCACGGTGAAACATTTCGCCCGGGGGGCCTTTTTACGCAGACTTTCGGCAGCCGTTCCTACGCTCTCAAAATTTTTTTCCGAGTTTCACATGCCCATCTTCAAACGACGATTCCAAAGCAACTAAAAGAGTCTAACTATCGCAATCACTTTCAGAATCTGCGAAATATATTCTAGTTTCATAATAACACCATCGGGAATTTTGCACGGTGAAACATTTGGCCCGGGGGGCCTTTTTACGCAGACCTTCGGCAGCCGTTCCTACGCTCTCAAAATTTTTTTTCGAGTTTCACATGCCCATCTTCAAACGACGATTCCAAAGCAACTAAAAGAGTCTAACTATCGCAATTACTTTCAGAATCTGCGAAATATATTCTAGTTTCATAATAACACCATCGGGAATTCTGCACGGTGAAACATTTGGCCCGGGGGGCCTTTTTACGCAGACCTTCGGCAGCCGTTCCTACGCTCTCAAAATTTTTTTTCGAGTTTCATATGCCCATCTTCAAACGACGATTCCAAAGCAACTAAAAGAGTCTAACTATCGCAATCACCTTCAGAATCTGCGAAATATATTCTAGTTTCATAATAACACCATCAGGAATTCTGCACGGTGAAACATTTGGCCCGGGGGGCCTTTTTACGCAGACTTTCGGCAGCCGTTCCTACGCTCTCAAAATTTTTTTCCGAGTTTCACATGCCCATCTTCAAACGACGATTCCAAAGCAACTAAAAGAGTCTAACTATCGCAATCACTTTCAGAATCTGCGAAATATATTCTAGTTTCATAATAACACCATCGGGAATTTTGCACGGTGAAACATTTGGCCCGGGGGGCCTTTATACGCAGACCTTCGGCAGCCGTTCCTACGCTCTCAAAATTTTTTTCCGAGTTTCACATGCCCATCTTCAAACGACGATTCCAAAGCAACTAAAAGAGTCTAACTATCGCAATCACTTTCAGAATCTGCGAAATATATTCTAGTTTCATAATAACACCATCGGGAATTCTGCACGGTGAAACATTTCGCCCGGGGGGCCTTTTTACGCAGACTTTCGGCAGCCGTTCCTACGCTCTCAAAATTTTTTTCCGAGTTTCACATGCCCATCTTCAAACGACGATTCCAAAGCAACTAAAAGAGTCTAACTATCGCAATCACTTTCAGAATCTGCGAAATATATTCTAGTTTCATAATAACACCATCGGGAATTTTGCACGGTGAAACATTTGGCCCGGGGGGCCTTTTTACGCAGACCTTCGGCAGCCGTTCCTACGCTCTCAAAATTTTTTTTCGAGTTTCACATGCCCATCTTCAAACGACGATTCCAAAGCAACTAAAAGAGTCTAACTATCGCAATCACTTTCAGAATCTGCGAAATATATTCTAGTTTCATAATAACACCATCGGGAATTCTGCTAGGTGAAACATTTGGCCCGGGGGGCCTTTTTACGCAGACTTTCGGCAGCCGTTCCTACGCTCTCAAAATTTTTTCCGAGTTTCACATGCCCATCTTCAAACGACGATTCCAAAGCAACTAAAAGAGTCTAACTATCGCAATCACTTTCAGAATCTGCGAAATATATTCTAGTTTCATAATAACACCATCGGGAATTCTGCACGGTGAAACATTTGGCCCGGGGGGCCTTTTTACGCAGACTTTCGGCAGCCGTTCCTACGCTCTCAAAATTTTTTTCCGAGTTTCACATGCCCATCTTCAAACGACGATTCCAAAGCTACTAAAAGAGTCTAACTATCGCATTCACTTTCAGAATCTGCGAAATATATTCTAGTTTCATAATAACACCATCGGGAATTTTGCACGGTGAAACATTTGGCCCGGGGGGCCTTTTTACGCAGACCTTCGGCAGCCGTTCCTACGCTCTCAAAAATTTTTTTCGAGTTTCACATGCCCATCTTCAAACGACGATTCCAAAGCAACTAAAAGAGTCTAACTATCGCAATCACTTTCAGAATCTGCGAAATATATTCTAGTTTCATAATAACACCATCGGGAATTCTGCACGGTGAAACATTTGGCCCGGGGGGCCTTTTTACGCAGACTTTCGGCAGCCGTTCCTACGCTCTCAAAATTTTTTTCCGAGTTTCACATGCCCATCTTCAAACGAAGATTCCAAAGCGACTAAAAGAGTCTAACTATCGCAATTACTTTCAGAATCTGCGAAATATATTCTAGTTTCATAATAACACCATCGGGAATTTTGCACGGTGAAACATTTGGCCCGGGGGCCTTTTTACGCAGACCTTCGGCAGCCGTTCCTACGCTCTCAAAATTTTTTTTCGAGTTTCACATGCCCATCTTCAAACGACGATTCCAAAGCAACTAAAAGTGTCTAACTATCGCAATCACTTTCAGAATCTGCGAAATATATTCTAGTTTCATAATAACACCATCGGGAATTCTGCACGGTGAAACATTTGGCCCGGGGGGCCTTTTTACGCAGACTTTCGGCAGCCGTTCCTACGCTCTCAAAATTTTTTTCCGAGTTTCACATGCCCATCTTCAAACGACGATTCCAAAGCAACTAAAAGAGTCTAACTATCGCAATCACTTTCAGAATCTGCGAAATATAGTCTAGTTTCATAATAACACCATCGGGAATTTTGCACGGTGAAACATTTGGCCCGGGGGGCCTTTTTACGCAGACCTTCGGCAGCCGTTCCTACGCTCTCAAAATTTTTTTTCGAGTTTCACATGCCCATCTTCAAACGACGATTCCAAAGCAACTAAAAGAGTCTAACTATCGCAATCACTTTCAGAATCTGCGAAATATATTCTAGTTTCATAATAACACCATCGGGAATTCTGCACGGTGAAACATTTGGCCCGGGGGGCCTTTTTACGCAGACTTTCGGCAGCCGTTCCTACCCTCTCAAAATTTTTTTCCGAGTTTCACATGCCCATCTTCAAACGACGATTCCAAAGCAACTAAAAGAGTCTAACTATCGCAATCACTTTCAGAATCTGCGAAATATATTCTAGTTTCATAATAACACCATCGGGAATTTTGCACGGTGAAACATTTGGCCCGGGGGGCCTTTTTACGCAGACCTTCGGCAGCCGTTCCTACGCTCTCAAAATTTTTTTTCGAGTTTCACATGCCCATCTTCAAACGACGATTCCAAAGCAACTAAAAGAGTCTAACTATCGCAATCACTTTCAGAATCTGCGAAATATATTCTAGTTTCATAATAACACCATCGGGAATTTTGCACGGTAAAACATTTGGCCCGGGGGGCCTTTTTACGCAGACCTTCGGCAGCCGTTCCTACGCTCTCAAAATTTTTTTTCGAGTTTCACATGCCCATCTTCAAACGACGATTCCAAAGCAACTAAAAGAGTCTAACTATCTCAATCACTTTCAGAATCTGCGAAATATATTCTAGTTTCATAATAACACCATCGGGAATTCTGCACGGTGAAACATTTGGCCCGGGGGGCCTTTTTACGCAGACTTTCGGCAGCCGTTCCTACGCTCTCAAAATTTTTTTCCGAGTTTCACATGCCCATCTTCAAACGACGATTCCAAAGCTACTAAAAGAGTCTAACTATCGCAATCACTTTCAGAATCTGCGAAATATATTCTAGTTTCATAATAACACCATCGGGAATTCTGCACGGTGAAACATTTGGCCCGGGGGGCCTTTTTACGCAGACTTTCGGCAGCCGTTCCTACGCTCTCAAAATTTTTTTCCGAGTTTCACATGCCCATCTTCAAACGACGATTCCAAAGCTACTAAAAGAGTCTAACTATCGCAATCACTTTCAGAATCTGCGAAATATATTCTAGTTTCATAATAACACCATCGGGAATTTTGCACGGTGAAACATTTGGCCCGGGGGGCCTTTTTACGCAGACCTTCGGCAGCCGTTCCTACGCTCTCAAAATTTTTTTTCGAGTTTCACATGCCCATCTTCAAACGACGATTCCAAAGCAACTAAAAGAGTCTAACTATCGCAATCACTTTCAGAATCTGCGAAATATATTCTAGTTTCATAATAACACCATCGGGAATTCTGCACGGTGAAACATTTGGCCCGGGGGGCCTTTTTACGCAGACTTTCGGCAGCCGTTCCTACGCTCTCAAAATTTTTTTCCGAGTTTCACATGCCCATCTTCAAACGACGATTCCAAAGCAACTAAAAGAGTCTAACTATCGCAATCACTTTCAGAATCTGCGAAATATATTCTACTTTCATAATAACACCATCGGGAATTTTGCACGGTGAAACATTTGGCCCGGGGGGCCTTTTTACGCAGACCTTCGGCAGCCGTTCCTACGCTCTCAAAATTTTTTTTCGAGTTTCACATGCCCATCTTCAAACGACGATTCCAAAGCAACTAAAAGAGTCTAACTACCGCAATCACTTTCAGAATCTGCGAAATATATTCTAGTTTCATAATAACACCATCGGGAATTCTGCACTGTGAAACATTTGGCCCGGGGGGCCTTTTTACGCAGACTTTCGGCAGCCGTTCCTACGCTCTCAAAATTTTTTTCCGAGTTTCACATGCCCATCTTCAAACGACGATTCCAAAGCAACAAAAAGAGTCTAACTATCGCAATCACTTTCAGAATCTGCGAAATATATTCTAGTTTCATAATAACACCATCGGGAATTCTGCACGGTGAAACATTTGGCCCGGGGGGCCTTTTTACGCAGACTTTCGGCAGCCGTTCCTACGCTCTCAAAATTTTTTTTCGAGTTTCACATGCCCATCTTCAAACGACGATTCCAAAGCAACTAAAAGAGTCTAACTATCGCAATCACTTTCAGAATCTGCGAAATATATTCTAGTTTCATAATAACACCATCGGGAATTCTGCACGGTGAAACATTTGGCCCGGGGGGCCTTTTTACGCAGACTTTCGGCAGCCGTTCCTACGCTCTCAAAATTTTTTTCCGAGTTTCACATGCCCATCTTCAAACGACGATTCCAAAGCAACTAAAAGAGTCTAACTATCGCAATCACTTTCAGAATCTGCGAAATATATTCTAGTTTCATAATAACACCATCGGGAATTTTGCACGGTGAAACATTTGGCCCGGGGGGCCTTTTTACGCAGACCTTCGGCAGCCGTTCCTACGCTCTCAAAATTTTTTTTCGAGTTTCACATGCCCATCTTCAAACGACGATTCCAAAGCAACTAAAAGAGTCTAACTATCGCAATCACTTTCAGAATCTGCGAAATATATTCTAGTTTCATAATAACACCATCGGGAATTCTGCACGGTGAAACATTTGGCCCGGGGGGCCTTTTTACGCAGACTTTCGGCAGCCGTTCCTACGCTCTCAAAATTTTTTTCCGAGTTTCACATGCCCATCTTCAAACGACGATTCCAAAGCTACTAAAAGAGTCTAACTATCGCAATCACTTTCAGAATCTGCGAAATATATTCTAGTTTCATAATAACACCATCGGGAATTTTGCACGGTAAAACATTTGGCCCGGGGGGCCTTTTTACGCAGACCTTCGGCAGCCGTTCCTACGCTCTCAAAATTTTTTTTCGAGTTTCACATGCCCATCTTCAAACGACGATTCCAAAGCAACTAAAAGAGTCTAACTATCTCAATCACTTTCAGAATCTGCGAAATATATTCTAGTTTCATAATAACACCATCGGGAATTCTGCACGGTGAAACATTTGGCCCGGGGGGCCTTTTTACGCAGACTTTCGGCAGCCGTTCCTACGCTCTCAAAATTTTTTTCCGAGTTTCACATGCCCATCTTCAAACGACGATTCCAAAGCAACTAAAAGAGTCTAACTATCGCAATCACTTTCAGAAT
>CAWVNO010002230.1:0-14000 GCA_963930645.1 Salticus scenicus | reverse complement strand
AATATTTAAAAGAAACAATAAAGTTTCTTTCTTGCATTAAAAAACAAAATCTAAATTTTTTATTGACTGCATTCAGATTGAACCAACCAACCAACTACAAGACCAAACCGAATTACACCTATTGAGAATTCTGAGAATTAGCAATAGAAATCTTTGCATCGCAGAGTAAAAATAGTTCGATTTTTAAACTGAGTTATAAAAAAAACAAGAGTTTTCCTAGGGAAAAAGGAGATGTCAGGCACATCAGATAAAAGCGATTAATATCATATATAAATTAAACCACATTCGCTCGAGCCATATTCGAGAAAAATTTGTTCCTCACATAGTCCGTCCATTTATAACTTAAATGAGCCAATTCATATCTCGAAATATATTGCACGCAGAATAGTAGCGATTTTAGGGTAGGATCAGACAGAAGGTGAAAGACTATTTTGAAAATATCAGAACATAACCTCCCATATTTCCTGAGATATTAAGTGTCGGCTTCCAGCGTTTTCTTTGATCTCAAATTAGCCGTATATATAAGTGTCGCAGTTTTCGTTCGTTTTTCCGTTTCCGCTGAGTGTCGTGGCGTTCGTTTTTTTTTTTTTTTTTTTTTTTTTTTTTTTTTTTGCGCTTGCGTCACTTGAGACTCTACCGAGTCTCTTGATAAGAATTTATCCTTTTTATAATAATAAAACATTAATATATAGGAGAGACTGGAGTATAATGGACCACTCCCTATAATTGTATTTATTTATTTATTTCTATGACTCGTGTTTTGGTACATAGATCGCTGCACTTCAGTGATGAAACTTAACCAACAACCTCATGCCTAACTGACAATTTAGCCATTTTATTCGTGAAATTTAGTTTGTTAGCAAAAAGTAAAATATTTTGAATTAATTTTTTTTTCATCATTCAAGAATTATGATCTGGAAAAGGCTATTTAACACAATAAAGAGCTAAGTCCATCTATTATTATATTTAATCTCATTAAAATATTTTTTAAAGGAATTTTTTTTTTTTTAAACATTTGCTGTCATAGGTCCCCTGGTACAACGGATGACTATTAAAAAACGCACTACATTAGTATACCTTTTTTTTTAATTTGACCCGTGGTTTAAAGTACCCCGTGTCATGGACCATTGTACCCTGGGGTTGGGATACAATGGTCCATTTTGTCAGTTGCTATTAAAAAAATACATAAAAAAGTAAACATAATTATTGCTTTTGATTTAGTGCCACATAAAACCCAATATATAGGTTATATGCACACATATTTTGAATAGCGAGAAATCATTACTTTGTGAGTAAACACAAACAATTTCAAAAATTGGTCAATTGTACCCCTGTCTCCCCTATATATAAACACAAGGAGTGACTCCACAGGACTTTCCGAATACTAAGAAATTAACGGTTGTACAAATAAATCATAGTGAAAGAAGACATTAAAGAAACAAAAGAGAAAATTATAATATGGTGTTTGAGTAATTTTCTCTATATAATATGTTGTTTGAATTAGTGCTATTGCCCTTCAAATAGTTTGAGCCAATTGATTATAACTATAAAGAAATTTTAGTTTTGTCCCTATAAAAATCTATAAATGCTAGACTCACTAAAATCTAGACAGTTAGTGCGACGGTGACCAATAACAATTATATAATTTTTGAGCTCTATCTGATGATGTGTTTAGACGCTTTCGCAGTTTGATTAATTTCAGCCCGTAAGTAACAACGATAAAAAATAATAATAATAAAATAAAATAAAATAAAATAAAAATTCTTTGCATCCTTGTAAAATTACTATAAGTGCTAGATTTCGAAAATTCCTACACATCGTGTGAAGGTGATCTATAACATGCTTATAAATTTTCAGCTCAATCGGATATAGTGTTTAGGTGCTATCGCACATTAACGAATTTGAGCCCATTGGGCATAATGGTAAAGAATTTCCCGTTATGTCCCTGTAAAAAAAAAAAAAAAAAAAAAAAAAAAACTATACGTTCTACATAGTTCGGGCAACGGGGGCCTATATATAACATGAGTATAAATTTGCAGCTCAATCGAATAAGGTGTTTCGATGCTATCGCACCTTTTAAAAAATTGGGACCCTAGACTATAATGATAAAGAAATTTTCGTTGTGTCCCTGTAAAAATCTATAATTCCTAGACGCACTAAAATCTATACAGTTCGTGCGACAGTGACCTGTAACAATTACGTAAATTTCCAACTCAATTGGATGAGCCATTTAGGCACTATCGCATTTTAAATATTTTGAACCCATGAGCCCCAATGATAATGAATTTTTCTTTGTGTTCCTTTGAAAAAACTATAAATATTACATAGTCCAAAATGAAAATACATATATTATCTATAAATATTTTCAGCTTAATCCGATATGGTGTTTATACGTTATCGTATTTTAAAGAATTTGTGCCCATAGAGCATAATGATAAATATTTTTCCTTGTGTCCCTGTAAAAGAACTATTTGTGCTAAATTGACTAAAAGTTATGCACTTCTTCAACGGTGACCTATAGTATGTATATACATTTTCAGCTCAATTGAATGAAGAATTTAGATACTATCATAGTTTTAAAAAAAATTGGGCCCATATGGACCTCTACTTCTCCTACAAAGGTGATAGTGAAGCATTCTGTATATACAGGGTGATTATAGTTAAAGTTACGATTTCAAAACGCTATAATAATAAAAAAAAAGAAAAAAAAAAAAAAAGCCCATCGGAGCGATTTGATATTTTACGAGAGCAATCGTGAGGCAATGATATTTTGCTTGGCAAAAGAAAAAAAAAATAGTTTCAAAATGTGCCATTAATTACCCGTAAAGTATTTGTTTCACGAAGCTCTTCTTTTTCTCTTTTCACTATCACTGTTTCCTCTGTAAACACGTATTCTTGTCTTTTTGCTAAAAAAATTATAGTAAAACCTTGAAGTCCATTGTTTACTGCTGTCCCATTGTGTTGCTAATAATATTCCTGTGTTTAATGAGTCCATTTAGGCATTCCCCCTAACATTCCCCTGACAGCACCATCTATAGGAACATGTTGGAACTACTTTTTTCCTCCCCCAAGCAAAATTGTATTGCCTCACGATTGCTCTGGTAAAATATCAAATCGCTCTGATGGGTAGTTTTAAAATTCTAGCGTTTCGAAATCGCAACTTTAGTTATAATCACCCTGTATATATATTATATAGATGTATGTATGTGTGTATACGAGAAAAAAAAATAAACTTTTTATTTTATTTTTATTTTATTTATTTATTTATTTATTTATATTTTTTTTTTTTGGCAAAATTCATAAATGATAATATATATACTAATTCAATTTTTTTTTTCTCTCTCCTCAGTCAAATTACATAAATTTAAAAAGAGCGAAATAAGTTTCGTTTTGGAAAAAATAAAATAAGAGAGAGAGAGAGTAAGAAAATAAAATAAAAACAGTACATAAAATGATAAATCTTTTAATGATAACAAAAATATTTAATAAAACGTCCATTATGTTACAACACTTTGGCCATACAAGTATATTACTGGACGTCGGCTTTTGCCGATTTTATGTTATAAGCTTTTAAAGTAATGTAATCTATTTGTTCTGAAGATGAAATATATTTAAAAAAAAAAAAAAAAAAATTTATTTATATTTTAATTAATATATATATAAATATTTTTTTTTAATTCATAAGCTCCAACTTTACAAACAAACTTTTAAACGTTTTAGAAAAGATAAAGTTACACATAATTTATCATTTTATATTTCGTAATGGAATCCTTATGGCCAGTTGTAAGGAAGCATTCAATAGCATACTTTTACTGAAAATAATATTTTTTTGGCACATACTGAACTGTCATCACGTGCCTCCAAAGAATGATGAATAGAACCTAGGATAACCTTTATGTACGATAAATAATATCATCATTCATAATTCTCAATAGCCTCTACAAAGAAACCTGTTTCAGTAGGATTGCTAAAGAAATAGATATTTAAAAAAAAAAAGCTGTAAGGAAGAAAGAGTAATATATATAAATATATATAATATTATACAATTAAGTTTAACATTTATATGGATATTTTTAAAGTTTTACATTCTCTTTAATTGTTAATTTATTTTCTTCGATTTTACATTATTGCATTCAATCCAAATATTGAAAATATATTTGGATATTATTTTGATGATTAAGTATTATATATATTTTTGTATATTTGTATGGGAAATTTCATGAAATACTTAATATTTATATACAGTCGGTAACAAAAGTGTCCGAATACTAGCAAAAATTCCTATGTAAAAAAAGTACACTTCATACGATTTCGTTAAATAAATCCTTATCGAATCTTGTTCTTACACTGACTAAGAACAGGATTCGACAAGGATTTATTTAACAAAACCGTATGAAGTGTACTTTTTTTACATAGGAATTTTTGCTAGTGTTCGGACTCTTTTGTTACCGACTGTATATATAAGTATATAATTTTAAATTAACTTAACAATCAATTTGTGAAGAATAAACAGATATACATAGATTGCATTAATAAACTGCAGAAAAGTGAAATCAAAGAAAAAAAAATTCAGCAATAGTTAGTATGGAACATTTGAATACACACACACACACACACATATCAATATATATATACATATAAAAAAAAAAAAAAAGAAAGACTTTATTTCATTTTGTGTAAATAAATTTCGAAAAAATTTAGTAAGGTTAATAATTTTACATTTCCATGGATATGTATGCAAATTTTCGAATATCTAAATCAGAAATAGAAAACAAAGTATACTTATAGTGTACACCATTCCTAAAACAAGAATGGTAATAGTTACTACCTTATATCATGCTCTCTGGATATAATAAAGGGACTGTGCGCTACAACTTGAAAACTATATACTCTCCTTTTTGGAAACTTCCCTATAAATATCAAGAAAAGCAAAATAGATCAATGGTGTTTCTATGCGTAGATATTGTAAAGCGGCCATGCGCTAGAAGATGGAAACAAAATAATTTATTTTTTGACAACACTTCGATAAATGTTGGCAAAATACATTAGATTACGCAAAAAAATTGTGTTTTCCTGTCTGGGTACAGTGAAACAACTATTCTGGTCAAATTAAAAAAAAAAAAAAAGTACTTTCTTTCGTGGTAAAATCTCTGTGAATATTCGCAAAAATATTTCATACCAATTGCCTTATCTGTTGTAAATCATGCATAGATAACATTCACAATCCCTAAAAATTCATCAGATACATTATCTTTAATGTGTTTCCTTTAGTTTGTTTTTATTGCATAAATTATTATGTTTATGTAATCAATATGGGAATATGCTCTGTTTGTGCATACAAGAAAGAAACTGGCGATTTTAACGAAGATAAACTTTTAATTAATTTGCTTTAGGTTGTATGTTTATGTATTTAATAAATTGAAATTGCGTTAAAATTTAGTTTTTCTGTTACTGGGTGCCATATAAATGACCGATCCATTTTGAAAGTAAATAATCAAAGGAAAAAAGAACGAAAATCTTTTATAAGTAAATTCTTCTAGTTTAAGACATGGAGTAACTACAGACACTCGTATAAAAAAACTGTTAACATATACTTTTATATATTTATATATTTATTTATTGAATAAGAAAATTCGTGTCTACTCTTCTACGATCTCTAATTGTATAATGTTCCGGATAATTTCATTATTGATAATGCTTCAATAAAACCCACCAGTATTTTGAATTAAAATCCCCGTTAAAATCATGCAAAGTAACGTTTATACAATTTTGCAGACGATAATAAAATATATATTTATATCTCTTGATTATTATCTACATAGTTCTAATTTCTATTTCTATATCAGCTCCATATTATTAAAGTACGATATAGATCGATTAAATTAATTGTTGTATTATTATTAATTGTTTAAAAAAACTATTCGTTTTCTAAACTTATCTATAAATTAAATTTTAAACAAAAGATAAAAAAAAATGCGCTCTGTGTAAGTTTTTCCCCCCTTTAATCAGATACTTTTTTTTTTTTTTTTAACTCTAATGCGAAATAGAACGATAACGAAAATCTTGCCGCTCGCACTGCTTATTAACATTTTGTAACTGTATTTAGATGTTTCATAGTTTAAACGTCTTTCTGCTTTGTTTTCGTGATCAAACAGTGGGATGACAAAATGGCAGAAAGACTGACAGATGGGCTAATTGAATTGCTAATCATTCTGAAACATTGTTAGAATGTCTTTAAATTGGAAAACCAATTCTAGCGATTAACAATTCTATAGCTCTTAATGTAATTGTAATGCTCTTAATGTAACAATCGTATAGCTCTTAGAGTATTTTAGTGTCGCCCTATAAAACTTAACGCTAAACGTATAGAAAGTGTTTTTTAGCATACAATTTTTTTTTTTTCGAACAAATGTATTTAAGTATGATGTATAAAACATTTTGTCAAAAAATCCGCAATGCTATGGCATCATTTTGAGTGTCCCTATACACAAACCTGTTATCTTATTTATTAGAGTTTTAATCAGGTAACATCTATAGAAATAGCTCTCATAGAACGCAACGCATTGGAAATTTTTAGGGTTCTCCCTGAACGTAAAATAGTGGTGTTATTTACTCTATTTACAAATTAAAATATTCGATAGAGAATTTAAATAATGTATGTAAGCTTCAAGGAAATCCATAAATATTTAAATAAGTTAGATCGGAGGCCGATAGATATATACACGGAAACATAGACGGACCGAAGTTATAAACAAGTTTTAACTTTGTTGGAAAGTTCAGAAAGAGGAAAAATCGTTTTTATGTCATATGTTTTCTTTGAGAGAAATAGGCTTTCGTTTTAAAAAAGCTCTACTGTAATATGTTGGATAAATCATGCAGTGATTTTTCTAAAACTACATATGAACTGAAAAAAAAAAAAAAAGATTCATTAACATAAATTGTACCAGATGACAGTAAAACATAATTATAGTACGTGTTGAACCTAATTTGCATGATGTATTTCACAGTAAAATATTTTCAATTACACATAAATTAAACTATTTTATTAAATAAAGTCTTCTAATTGTAGTTATTTTTAGAAAAGAATAAGATTACAAAATCTGTTTTACCTGTATTTTTTAGATCATGTGTATTCTACAATAAATAAAATATCAAAACTTAATCACTATTATACAACATGTACAATTACAGAAGCAATTCATCATGAAAGCAAATATTTTGCATTAAATCATATATATATATATATATATTTAGTTTATAGGTAAAAAATAAATAAATAAGGAAACAATGCTGATGGCTTGAACTTAGATTAATAAATTATTCATTTCTTAAGACTTCGATTTTCTTTTTTTCTTTTCGGATGCTGCTTATAAATATTACTTTCCTAGGTAATTTTTCTTAACCACGTGGGAATACAGTAATTGCAGAAGCCGCTTACAATTATGGACTGCTTGTTGACAACAGATGTTATTTTGTACAATGCTCCTGGGTGCAGTGTGACTTGCCTAGAGATATAGCATTTACAACTATGATGGAATTTCGGAAAAATGCATTTATGGGATTAAGTAGTAGCATACCACTTCTTACTTGCTTCGAGTAAATTTAATACTTTATTAAAGTATTAACTTTAACGAAGAAATTTGTTTTGTTTCATGAATGTTTTTATCTGTCTTTCTATTTATTTATTTATCTTGTGAACTTCAAAAGTATGAAATTTTGTTGTATTTAAGTTTAATACCAGATACACTTTCATTTCTAATTGTAAAAATATTATTTAAAAATTATGTTCATCTACTTTTAATTGTAAATTGTTTTATATAACAATAAAAAAAAGAGATTCTTTTTTCATAGGACTGATTTGAGTTGTGCTTCTTTGTGTAAAGAATTAATTTTTAAAATATATATATATTTTTTTTTTGTATTTATTCATTTATTCTTCTCTAGATTTAGAAGCATAAAACCTAATTGAATTTAAGTTCAATACCAGATATCAGTTAATTTATAATTAAAAAAAATATATATTGTTAAAGAAATATTTCCAATTGCCCTTAATTATGAATCGTTTCATTTAACAATAAAAAATAGAATAATACATTTTTACATAAGACTGATCTAAGGTGCGGTTCTTTGTCTAAAAAACTATTTTTTTAAATATATTATTACGTATTTATTCATTTATTTATTTTTTAGAATTTAGAGGCATAAAATCTAATTGTATTTATGTTTAATATAAGATATCCTTTCATTTATAATTTAAAATATATTAATATAATTTATTTTCAATCGTTCTTAATTATAAGTTGCGTCACATAATATTAAAAAAATATATAATAATAAATTTTGAAAAAGGACTGTAGTGAGACACACTTATTTGTCTAAATAACTATTGTTTAAAAAATGTTACTACGCATTTATTTATTGACAGATTGATTTTCTAGATTTGAGATAAAAATTCAGATAAAAATTAGTTGTAATTTTGTTTAATACAAGATATATTTTCCTTTATAATTTGTAGAAGATTGTTTAAAATTATTTCCAATCGCTTTTATTATAATTGTTTTCATGTAAAAAAAAAAAAAAAAAATAGAATAATGAAGTTTTGCACAGGACGGATCAGAGACTTTTTATGCATTTTACAAATTTCTAAACCTTTACAGGTAAATGTTCAGATAATAATATACAGGGTAAGTCAAAATGAATATAGCGATTACAAACGGCTATAACTATTTAATGGAAAAGAATTTATCGATAAGATTAACATAGAATGTAGATGAAACTTTTGTATACATACGTCATAGATGTTCTACGTGACTTCCCTTGGTCACACGGACAACATCTATGCGGCAGTCCATTTCACGCCATACATTCTGAAGCATTTGTTCAGTCATCGATTCAAGCGCATTACAAATGCGTACTTTGAGTTCTTCAATTATTTTGGGCATGGGAAGCACATACACCCTACCCTGTCTTTCACATAAACCCACAGATAAAAATCGCAGGGTCTCAAAGTACGCATTTGTAATGCGCTTGCGTCGGTGACTGCAGACATGCTTCAGAATGTATGGCGCGAAATGGGCAACCGTCTAAATGTTGTCCGCGTGACCAAGGGAAGTCACATCGATCATCTATGACGTATCCCAGCAAAACTTAAAATGGTGGGCTCGTTTTGGCCTACTGCTGGCATCCTGCACTTGCCATCAGTTGCCGGTTGCCCCATATAACTCCAGTAGCGGGCCGTTTGTGGCTGCCAGCTGTGATGGAAGCCTAAAGAAAAATGGTCGGTGGCCCAGAAGTGGCATAAACACAGTTGGCCTTATGCAGGCTATCACCACACGGCCAACATCATGTTTTTCATGTTGTGGCCGCAAATTATTAGGCCATAACCAATTTGTATGCATAGAGGGCGCTGTGATTCTTTTTCTGTTGATTTGAAATTCCCTCGCTGTCCGCCATTTCATACGAAGTTCTTGTTCGTTGTTGTTGTCTGCGGGTGCGAGATTGAAAATCTCGTAAAAATAATATATGAGTAAGTAATTCAATTATTAATTTGTTTTTGTATTATTTTTTAAATACTATTTTTTTTAAATGTTTGACTCTAAAGCTATTGTTGTAACAAAAGGATTTCTAGAAATATATAACAAATATCCAGTTGACCCGTTTTAGTAAATTATGATAGCCGCTAACTTTCTAGTATTTTATTATTGTTATTATTATTTATTATTATTATTTATTGATTTTTTAATTTTTGACCAAAAAACTAGTATGATGTGGCACCACAAAACTTTCTTCTATATTTTTTATTATGCAAATTCGCGTAGTGCAAATAATTTGTTAAAATCATTTTCCTGAATGCATGCAAACGATTTTCATTTTAGAACAGTGTTTCTCAATAATAATAATAATAAAAATAATAAAATCAATTTTGTGCCAACTTCTGAAAAAATGCTTTCTTCTTCTTCTTCTTGTTTTTTTTTTTTTTTTTTGTTTTTTTTTGTTTTTTTTTAATAATTTATAACTTTGCTTTAATTTTCCACAAATTTAATTCAGTCATTTACTTGAAAGTTATTGATGAGTTTCTTTTGAAAAATACCAGCATTGAAAATTTATCCCCTCATGGGGAAGGGCGAGCGATTCTTCAACTTATACAAAAAAATTTTCCTAGTTTGTTGTTAGTTATTTAAATATTTATTTTTTAATTCATAATACAAATAAAAAAAATAATTATCATTTATTAGAAATTATTTATACTGTGTCATATTGAAAATTACGAAGAAGTAGAAATATAGAGCCATGTGTAGAGTGAATGATCCACAAATGTAATCGGGATCGATTTTAATCAAGTTTGGTTAAATAACAAATTTGGTTAAATTTCATCCATTGGTTCGTGAGATACAGCGTCCACAATTTTTTTTATACACACTTACAGAGTGAAATTTTCTAAAAATGGTCAAATCGAGTTCAGGAATCTCAAAACCCTCCATCACAGAAAATAATTTTCATAAATAATAATTTTCAAATGTAATTTCTATAAACTATTATAGGAAACGAAAAAAAAAAGTGGTAGCCATAACAAACTGTTTTATTTTATTTATTTATTTATTATTATTTTTTAAATGCCAGTGAGAAAAATAATTTCACTTTTACGAAACTGAAATACTACCCCCCTCAATTTCCCGTAATGTATAAGAATATTTTTGAGCATCATTATTAAATGAACCACAAATATTTATTTTATCATTTTTGATCGGAACCATTTCTTATTGCATCTATAAAATTTATGTTGATCTGTATTTTAGCGTTGTATAAAGATTTTTACGTGCGCTGATAAGAAATGTCTCTTTGACTGTAATGTATCCAAATTATTTTATGAATTTTTATACTGAAACCATTTGGGTTACCTGTACAACTTTTTATGACAAGCGTCCTATAGTAAATCTCGAAAACCTGTATAACATATATGAGTTTTATGGAATTCTAAAAATATTTTTCAAATAGGTAATCGCGGATAAATTTATCAAATATTTACAGCTACAAAGACAAACGCACTCTCGTTTTTATGCCTAATTCCGTTATCTCTTTACTCAACCGAACGATATATACATTTTTTTTTCAGCTGAAGAATCTGCTTTCCAAACCTAATGAAAATTAATTGGCACAGGTCAAATGCTGAATATTCGCTTAAAGTTGAAATAACGTCATCTGTATAAAACTGCAAAATCATCTTTCGGTATGGCACGTGTCGGAAAATTATTCACTTAAGGACTTTGAAGAAGTTGGAGAGAGAGTAAAGATCCCACAGGACTATCAACAACGCGAAAAAGTTCTTTGTGGCGGCCTGGTTAAGAGTGACAGCTGTGATAATTAATTCTAAATGAAGATAAACACAGAGAGAAAAAAAGGAAGCTGATTCATCTGCCCTGCTGTTTTAAAAAGAAGGGGAAAAAATTATCAACTGGGTACCATTTGATGTAGGAGAAAATAAAAATATTCAAGATTTTCTGGATACTTGAGAGTTATAATAAAAAAGCACCACAGAATTGGTGTTTAAAACTAATAAGAGTAACCACAATAAAATGTAAGAGCTCGCAACAATCGTTTCGGATGGAAAGAAAACATGATCCTTCATCAGGCAAAAGAAGTAGGCACGAGTGCGGCAAACAAAGCGCAAGCGTTACTGCCTCCGTTTTGTTTGCAAAATTTTATGGTGTTTATTCAAAGTATTGTACATGTTACTTGAGAGTATACTCCAATTTCTTAAGAAATCGCACCCTCGGGCGGCGTAACCTAGTTATTAACTAAAAGGACGTTCGGAATGGAGATGTCCGTTTTCTTATTGCCGTAAATCAGAAAGTGACCTAAAATCCGGAAAAGTCCGAAATCCGGAAAGGCCACGGTCCGGACGATTCCGGATTTGAGATTTTGTACTGTAGTAATAAATAGAAAAATTTGTAAATAAACATAATCATTGCCCCCCCCCCCCCGAAAAAAAAAAAAAGATGCATCAGATCTTTTAGGTTGAAATAATAACACATCCCTTCGTGAGTTTAACAAAAAGCACGATTGCAGCAAATTACTTTTGCTGCACTCGTGCCCACTTTGTTTCGCCTGATGAAGGGTCTTCGTGCTATTTCAATTCGTGCTATTCCGGATTCGTGCTATTCGTGCTATTCCGGAAACAATTGCTGCAATTTTTTATTATTTATTTATTATTATTTTTTTTTTAGTTTATGGTGTTTTTTACAATGCTCACTTTTTAACAATTTTTGTTTCAATAATTTATAATTTTCACATGTAAAGTTACATTTATTTATATCAAATAGCGTAACAAAGTTAAACATATTGAAATTTGAACACTTTAAAAAAAAAAAAAAAAAAAAAAAAACATAATCTCCTTTATTCCAAAAAATGTAATATAGAGAAACATTTGCACTGAAAACAAAAAATTAAACTTTTATCATAAGGAAAATGGATCAACTGACTATTTCCTATATGCTGCACTAGAAATCCTGAATTTACAACCATAGTGTATGAATAAAATACTTGTAAATAGTATTTAAAAATGAATATGTACAAAATCAAATTAAATATTGGATGCATAGAAAAAACTGGCTGCTACTTCATCAGAAGAAAGAGAGAGGAAAACAAAAGAAAGAAAAAAGAAAAAAAAAGCACTAATAAAATTAAGGGTATCACCAATAAAATAAATATATTAGCTATAACTAAATCACTGCTGGCCTATTAACGGCCCTCTTCACTTACCGTCTCCGGAAGTCCGAGGCAATGTTATTCTATGGGAAATTTTCTTTACAAATAACTTATTAACTAATACATATTTTTAAATTCTGCTTTCACATTCAGAAAATTCCCAACTGTTAAATTGACGGACCTTTTTAAAATGTATTTTTTTAATTTTTAATATTTTATTTTGAATTTGCAAAATGAAAAATTTCATACATTGAAAATTCGTATTTTGCAGCTTCAAAATAAAATATAAAAAAATAAAAAAATATTTTTTTTAAAAAAGGTCCGTCAATTTAACAGTTGGGAATTTTCAGAATATGAAAACAGAATTTAAAAATATGTATTAGTTAATAAGTTATTTGTAAAGAAAATTTCCCATAGAATAACATTGGCTTCGGCTTCCGGCGACGATGAGTGAAGCGGGCCTTTAATGGGAAATATAAAGGACCAATGAAGACTGCCGGCAGTAATATAATTTTTTATGTTTGCCACAACTGGCCCACTGCAGGCTTCCAGCAATAACATAGAAAAATTATGTTTGCCATCAGGTAGCCCAACACTGGCCCACTAACAATTTCCAACCTAATGTCGGTTACCAACAGTAGCCCATTACCTATTTTCATCATACTGCTAGCTGCCAGCAGCGATCCATTCACTGGCCCACTAACTTATTTTTAACTTACTGCAGGCTGCCAACAGTGGATCGATTGAATATGGCCTACTGACGGCCGGCGTAACATATTCCCTGCGGCAACGTTAACTTTTGCCACCAACGGGCCAGCTGCAGCTACTGCTGGCAACCAGCACTTGGCCTCATGCTGGCCGTCATCTGAGGTTTTGCTGGGATGTATACAAAATTTTGGAGTTCCGTTTACATTCTGTGTTAATCTTATCAATAAATTTTTTTCCATTAAATATTTATAGCCGTTTGTAATCGCTTGTTATAATTATATTATTGGTAGTTTCATGGGAAAAAAATAGCAATTGAAGTATAAAATTGCGATTTGTTTTGCGATTACTTCAGAATATATTATCATGTGAATACAATTTGCTGAATCCTAGGGTGGCATACTTGAGAGAATGCTGGATTCTGGGACTGGTTATTGCCTATTCGTGCCCATGGTATAGGAGTGGAATTAAATAAATAAATAAATAAATAAATAAATAAATATATATATATATATATATATATATACATGTATATATATATGTATATATATTACTTATGCTCTAGGAAATTCTAAAATTTATTTTTAATC
>CAWVNO010002228.1:0-44000 GCA_963930645.1 Salticus scenicus | reverse complement strand
ACTAAATTACCAGTTACGAGAAAATTGCTAAATGCTAAAATAGCAAAAGATATTGTTCCTAAACTTAAACAGCGACAGAACAGACAAAAGTTTTATTATGATAGAAATGCTAAAGAACTTAAACCACTAAAACCTGGAGATAAAGTATTTGTACAAAATATTAAAAGTAAAACTTGGGTACCTGCCATAATTCTGTCAAAGTCTAACAATCCTAGGTCTTATAAAATCAAAACAGATTCAGGCAGTATTTATTACAGAAATTCTTTTGGTCACATTTAAAGTAAAATTAGGAAAACCTTGGGATTTTATTTTTATTATGTGGAGTATGATTAAATTTGTATATAGAAATTTCATGAAATTTATCCCTCCTCCCTCCAACTAAAAGATAATTGATTGAAGCAGGGAGTTTTAAACCGGTTAATAGCAATGCGAAATATTAAAGCACGAGTGTTTAAAACTTTATGTCGTGAAAAGATTTTAGTTGCACATCATCCGTCAAATTTTGACGGGTATTAACTAGTATAATTAAAGTCATAAAACATATGCAATTGCGATAAATTTATGTTGCTAAAGATTAATAAAAATGTAATTTATAATTTTGTACTGGTAATACCGGTAATACGTATTTAATAATGCTTTTCGCGATCGCGAACAAGGAACAGTTCAATACCCTTCTACATCATGGCTGCCTGTGATTCAATAGCGGCTGTCCAGACCCCGGAGGAAAGATAAAAATGGAGACGGCGAGAGCCGGTTTTCAATGGAGAAAGAGTGAAGTAACTGTATGAGGTCCTTTTAACTGATGTCCCTTTAACTGGGCACCCAAAACATTCACTTAAATTCTATTGCCATTAGTGTTAAACGTACGAAAAAATGGTATATCACGGTTTATCCTTCAAAAATACTGAGAAATAGTTTTTGTTTAGTGTATCAATCTTTTTGTATTTATTTTTTTTTTATAATGAAATAAAAGCAGGAGCATTTTATCGTTAAATATTCTTTTCCTTTTTTATGCCGTAAAATTACACAGCACAGCGGCCTGGAAAAACTTTCTTATTTAAAGTTAAATATCACATTGAAAAAGCTAAAAACTTATAAGAAATATATCCTTTAAGATTATGTTAAATTGGCGAGAATATAGGTTGCTTTCTATTTGAAACTGTGATAATGATTAAAAAAAATGATTTTTATAATTTTCTTCTATTCAGAAGAAGAAAGTATTGGATTCGTGTAAATTTTTGATGCGTTTACACGTTTTGTAAAATGTAAAGTCTTGAAAATGATTTGATCATTTTTAAAAATGCAAGTCTAACTGTGTATCGTGTATGTGTTATCAAAATTTTATGGGTGCTGTATCTCATTAAGTAATGGGCGGAATTCCACAAAACTTTATATTTAGTTAAATCTTCATATGAATTGGTACTGATTATATTTCGGAGTAAATCGCCCATCAGGTGGCGCTATTATGCATATTACTCCCATTTAAGATAAAGCTATATTTCATCTTCTGTTGCGTATAATTTCGTAAAATTTTATATGTAATTGGATCTGAATGGAATTTTATCCTGATAACATTTTGTAGTAAATTTCCCAACAGGTGGCGCTGCTATGCTGTGAGGCTTATTAAATGTAAGTATAAAAATTGCAGCAATATTGATTTTAATTATCTCAAAATAATTTTAAATGTTTGGGTTTTTAAATAATGCTTTTGTAATTAAATATATTTACATAGTCATTGTGAGTGCATTTTCAGCCAGATAACATAATTAAAAACTAAATTCTGATCCTCATCTGATAAAAATCTCAAGAACATTTTAATTCCTAAATACAACGAAAATTTAATTTAAGATTGTTATGAACAACAATTTAATTGTTCTTTCCTTAATAAAGCAAAATCTGCTACAAATGTAAGGCGATATTTTCTTTGTCCTATTTTTGGGATTTGAAATTAATTCTTCAATATACATTATCTCAATATTTTATTTGAAAGATGGGCTATTTATTTAAAGAATATTACTATTTTTAGAAAATCTTATGTAAATATTCATATATTTTCCTTTTTGTCAATTATATATTTATATAAATTCAGTCTCTATTGTTAAAAATGCCAGTTTATAAAATCTACTGTTTTTACTTTCTTCTATATTCAATAGAGGAAAGTATTGGATTCGTAAAAATTTTCGACCTCGGGTTTTTGATGGATTTACACGTTTTGAGAGCTGTAGAACACGATTTGACCATTTTTAGAAAATGTCTGTCTGTCTGTCAGTCTCTCTGTGTGTGTATGACAAAATCTGTGGCAACTGTATCTTAGGAACTACTGCACATAATTTCATACAAATTGGTATGTAGTTGCACCTTGACCTAAATTAGTGCCTATCAACTTTTAGTAAAAATTGTCTTACAGGTTGCGCTGCCATCCCGCTTTTTCTAAATTTTTAACATGGTGGTATAGGACAAAATGTTTTATAAATGTGCATAAAGAGAATTATTACTTTCTTCTATATTCAATAGAAAAAAGTACTGGATTCGTAAAAACTTTCGACCTCGGGTTTTTGATGGATTTACAACTTTTGAGACCTGTAGAACACGATATGACCATTTTTAGAAAATTCTGTCTGTCAGTCTCTGTGTGTGTGTGACAAAATCTGTGGCAACTGTATCTCAGGAACTACTGCCCAGAATTTTATACAAATTGGTATGTAGTTGCACTTTGACATAAATTAGTGCCTATCAACTTTTGGAAAAATTGTCTTCTATTTTTTAGTAATTATTATGAAATTTACAAGAATTATTTATAATAGAAATAGTCAACTGGGAAAATTTTTTTGTATGTGTAGGAGCTTCGCCACCCTCCTGGGGGGGGGGGAAGCCCCCCTCGAGGGGAGTAAATTTTCAAGATGGGTATCTTTCGAAAGTTCTCGCAAATACCTCTAAAATGAATGGTTGAACTATAAATATATGATAATTTAAAACAAAGTTATCGATTTTTTTTTTTTTTTTTTTTTTAAACTTTTAACGAATTTTTTTTTTTATATATATATATTGTTACTGGTTGAATTTATAATTATTAAAAATATAAATGAAAGTCTTGTGGTGGCCACAACATACTAGTTTTTTAATAATCATTATGAAATTTACAAGAATTATTTATAATAGAGATAGTCAACTGGGAAAATTTTTTTGTATGCGTAGGAACCTCGCCTCCCCCCCCCCTGGGGGAAAGTCCCCCCTCGAGGGGAGTAAATTTTCATGATGAGTGTCTTTCAGAAAAGCTCGCCGATACCTTTAAAACAAATGATTGAACCATCGATCTGCGATAATTTAAAATAAAGTTATGGATTTTTCTCATTTATAACCAAAAAAAAAAAAATGTAATAGTGACAATAAAGTTGACTTTTTTTTTTTGGATATTTAGTGTTATACTACTTCTGTAATATAGAAATCGTGGAAGATAATTATCATGGAAGATAATTTTTTTAAATAATAATTTTAATAAATAATTTTTACTGAGTGAATTTGTATAGGAAAATATAGAAGAAAGTCATGTGGTGGCCACAACATACTAGTTTAAAATTAAAAGGTTGGCAAGTATTTAGAAGTTGATAAAATCCTTCTAAAATAGTGTTCTTGGTCCCTGTTTGTTATAATTTAAGGAAAGAATTGTTTTATTTCATATCCATTGTTTTAAACCCTTGCACTTGAATGAGTTATTTGTGGCAATTTGTTTTCTTATGCAATAAAAACAAACAATTTTGTTTGAATAATAATAATAAAAAAGAATTTACATTGCAAATTCTTGTAAAAAATTACAAATGAAACTAGGCGTTTTAATATTCAATGCAAAAAATAACAACCCTCCCCCTCCCTCCCTAATGTAGATAATTGGGCCAATAATTTACCCAAGCACCAACACCATTTTTTTTAATTAGTTAATTTTCTATCTATCTACACACATATATATAAATTAAATCAATTTAGATCAAGAAATCAATCAAGATAACTAGTTACTTTGTTTGGCCTGTGTATGTTTCTGTGGTGATTTATTTGACTGACTATTCTTCGTTCTCATTCTTTCCTATTATTATCAAATGCATTATATAATATATATATATATATATATACTGAAAATTAACTAATTTTAAAAGTGGTATTGGTGCTTGGGTTAAGTCCAATTATCTACGACCTCGGACTCAAAGGAGATACCTTCCTGTAAAGGGGGGGGGGGGTATCTTTCTGAAGAGTCCTATCATGCATGTACTGAATTGCAGAGAAAACACTGGGAACAGCTGAGTGGACGAATACGACCTGAGTTTAATACTAAAACAAAATTCTTTGTACTGATAAAATGAAAGAGATTAACTATTTAAAAATTATAACTTCATTCGGAAAATATATACTTTCAATGTTTATTAAAAAGGCTTGTAACATTCTGCATATAATCAGCTAAGTCTATATGGTAATGAGACTTAAATTTTTAATAGCATGCATTTCATTAAAATAATAAAACATAAATCAACAAGTATTAAATTACTTGTGAAAAGTTATTCCCGGAATTTTCTTTGATGGTCTATTAGTGCAGCCAAATGCCGAACAAGACGGCATTATTAATAATACATATAAATATAAATAAGCTAAAAATTCAAAATGAAACGTTGATTCGAAGAAAAACACTAATAAAATATGTCATAATTTGCACTACCCAACACGTTTTTCGGAAATGTTTTGGTGAACCAATATGGCTGAACCGGTTACAGTTGGAGCTTCACTTAAACGAGCTCTCGCCCTCTCCATATCTATCCTTCCTCCGAGGTCCAGACAAGTACAAGGCGAAAAGGCCGTACAGCAAGAACTTACATTTTTTACCGCTACCCAGTAATTGGCGCTGTATACAAGTCTCAATTTCGCCTGATTTAAAGGTCTAACCATAGGAATAACATTATACACACACAGAAGCATTTGTAATTAACGCTGTAAACTCATTAAAATGCCAACAAAATTTTTTTGAATATGCATAATAATTAATATCAGTGCATGTACAATTATGTGTTTGTTTGTCTTGTCAGAATGTTTTCACCACAAAAAATTTAATAAAAAAAATCGTTTCTTCATCACTAATTTAAAGGTCCGGTCATAAGAATAACATTTTATATACGTATTTGCAGTTCACGCTAGAATCTTATAAATTTTTTTTGAATAGGCATAATAATTATATCAATGCATGTAAAATTATACATACCGTAAAATCCCGAAAGTAAACCCCCCCCCCTTTTGAAAAGCAAAACGGATAAATTTCAGGTGGGGGGGTTATAATCAAGATTCTTTTAAAAAAATATCAAAAAAAAAAAAAAAAAATGAAGAAAAGGGAGGAAAGGTTATATTTGATGGAGGGGTACTTTCGGGATTTTACGGTACTTACTTAAAAGGAAATATTAAAGGCTATCATTTCTTACATTAAAGGTAAAAAAAAAAAAAAAGCTGCGTAATGATTCCATTGATAACGTGCATCCGACACTTTATGAAAAATTAGTTAAATTAGATATAATATATAAATATTAAAACTTAACTTGAAATGCCGATGTACCGTAAGTGCGCCCGAAGATTGGATGTAGCTTTGTTGGATGGAGAATAAAAAAAAAGGGGGGGGGGGGGATTTTCAGGATAACGGAGACATTTCACTTTCAGCGAGAAAAGGGGGAGGGGTTATATTCGATGTGGGGGTTACTTTCGGGATTTTACGGTAGTCAAAATGTTTTCATCATAAAAAAAATATAATAAAAAGATCGTTTATTCATCGTGATATTCGCGCCCTTTAATGATGATTTCCAGGGGCGCGCCGACCCAGTGTGCAAGGTGTGCGGCGCACACAGGGGCCAGGCATCTAAAGGCGCCTACCAAGAACTAATTACTAAAAAAAAATAATAATAAAAAAAAAACTTTTAAAATGTCAGTGATAGACAATGCCCAAGTAACACGGAATGGTTGGGAAACGGTTGGCCCTACGATTCCTTCTTCGTTGGCCAACGGTTGTTTTTGGCCGTCGGCCCTCGGTTGAGCCAACCGTTGGGTGACAGTTGGCCCAACTATGGAACGGTTGGTTCCTGGTTGGCAAACTGTTGGGCCATTGTTGGTGAACACATTGTAGGCTAACTGTTATATTTTGCAGTTGAAAAAAGAGCATTTTAGGACTGTTGGACCAACAATACTATTTGCTGTTGGCCCACTGTTATTTTGAGCCCTTTCCCCAACGATAACCATTCCCCAACGAACTAACAATAAATCGCAGTTGGGCCAACAGTCTGTGTTACTTGGGTGTGAATGATGCTTCGTAGCTAGGTGGTGGTGGTGAGAGGGGGCGCCCCCCCGCCACCACCGGATCCCTACAACTCCTTCCCACCATCTGGAATGAGTTCAACCCCCCCCCCCCCCAATTAAAAAAAAAAAAAATTGCTGTTTTGGCAAAATGATTTGAGCTAATCGTCATTTTTCTTGAAATTCGTATCGGAGCGAATGAATAACATTTTGAAAGAAATGATTTTAAGTAATTATCTAACATAGTTAATAAATAACCGCAATAAAAGTATTTCCTGTTTTATCTTTCTTTCCTCCCATCTTTTCTGTTATCGCTGAGAAATTTCTAAATCAGCGTTTTGTGTTTAAATTTGCACCTGCAGCCGCAGCGAGCAAAACATTTACATTTAAAGCTTGTCAGATACAGGTTTGGTATTCTACGATTAATATGTGCTTGTACATTCATTAAAATCATTCTTTTGCTTAGATTTTAACTATTTTAATGTTTTAAATATTTTAATATGTCATAAAAAACAAAAAAGAAACAAATCATATTTTCAGAAAAATGAACAGGGAGAAGATTTATCTTATTCCAATATTGGTAAGATATTATTTTTACATTTTTTTTAATATATCGTTATTTAATGTACAGTACGGTTCAGTCTAGCTAAAGAACTCGTCTGAGATATTTCTAACGTAAGTCCATTGTCCATGTCTAATTATGGTTTGAATTATTTCAGTATTTCGAAAGCTATCTTGATGCAAATTTTACATTATATATAGAGATAAATTAAACGATTATAATCGACCAGTTTCTACATAAATGAACCCAGAACTAAAAGCATATCCTTTTCAATTTTTTGCCAAATGTGTTTCTTTTTCTGTTTCTTTTTTTAAAATTAGTATTAGAAAAAGGCATTGTACATACATATACATTAGTTTAATTGTTTTGATTTCCTGATATAATAATATATTACCACACTGTATTTTGATTGTTATCCCTTTCCTTGTACTACATTACAAAAAAAAAAAAAAAAAAAAAAAAAAAGAACGAAAGAAAGAAAGAAAAAGCGCATAGATACAATGGAATATTTCATTTGTAGGTAATGTAAGAGTATTTAACACGTAACTATGATCGGGCCACAGCATGGAATAAATGTATCAAAACGTTGTAATATTAAAAGCGTACAACTTAAAATTATTAAATTAAGTAATTACTATTCTGAATTTTATAACTGGTATTATATTTGGCCAAAAATTTCGATATCGAGTTTTCACCTGTTTTAAGATCTGAGTGAAGAAAAAAAAGTTGATTTTGGCAAATTGACCGTTGTGTAAATGCGTATGTACGTGTGTATGCGTGGAATATTTTGACTATCACTTCTCTAAATATAATAAAGACAGAACAATTAATTTATTGAAAAACATTTAATTATTATCTGCCTGTTTATCCGTTTGATGAATTGCCTTTTAAACTTTATAAATAAACAATGGAAAATGTTACAAAATGACAAAAATAATTTGTATTATTAGGATTCATTATTGGTTAGTGAAATATCATATTCGTATCAGTAATTCGTATCAGTTCCCATTCGTTAACAGCGTCCGTCAGAGAAAAAAAAAAAAAAAAATCAGATACTTCAAAATCAATGAATATAAAAAAATTAAATTCAGTTTAATAATGTAAAATCATTTCAGATTACGGGAAATTTACATAAGCTATCAAATTAAGACATATTTCGCATAAAATATTTATATTTGTCAATTATTGTTTACTAGCCGCCTTCGGCGACCAGCTGGTTCGCGATTTTTGAAAAATCCGACCTTATGAAACTCCCGCTCGTTGGCGCCTGCGGCGCCTTTTTCCCGTTTCAGGACCTACAACAGCTTATTGACATATAGTGCAAATAGTTTTATTGAAAATTTTAAGTGTAATAAATTCCCGCTCGGTAGCGCCTGCGTTGTCCTCTTCCTGTTTCAGTGTCTGAAATAACCTGTCCGCTCACCATGTTAAGATATTTGGAAATTCTAACCGTAGCTCGGTGGCGCCTCTATATTAGAACTTACAACAGCTTGCTTGCTCAAAATAGCTTTGAAAATTTTAACTGCAGAATATTTCCGCTCTGTGGCGACTACGGCGCCCCATTATGTTTCATCATTTGAAACAGCTTGTTCGCTCACCGTGTAGAGGAACATTGAAAATTCTGATCGCGGCAAATCCCCAATCCGATGTGGCTTACGGACTCTTAATCTACTCCTAAATAATTTAATTGTAATTGAAGATATTGAATTATTAAAATATCAAAACATCATTTGGCGACAGAGATTTGCAACACATACTCTTGAATTTCAATTCAAAAAACTTTTAAAATGATATATTACTTAAGAAATTATGTTAATTAGAAGCTGAGATACAAAAGTAATATATATATATATTGTTATAAAATGATTTGTGTCTGAGGTTTCCGTGATTTTCTTCGAAACTTGCGTAATTAAAGGCTGAATAATGTTAAAAATCCTTAATAAGAAATGTGAACGGAGTACTGGAATTCGAAAGTCCGCCAAAATAAAAAACGATAAAGGTGTTCCGGGTTTTTTGTGTTTTTCTCTGAAACTCCCGTACTGAATTTAATGGCTTATATCAGTTTAAAAGTTTGCAATTAAATTACTGTAAAATATATCTCGAATGATATAAGTAATTTAATCATAATTAGAATTCGATATATTGGAATAAAGGTGTTCTGGATTTTCCGTGGTTATTGCTGAAACTTCCGCATAGAATTTAACGGCTTTTATCAGTTTAAAAGTCCGCAATAAAATATATTGAAAATTATGTATTATAAGTAACTTAATCATAATTATAATTTGAGATATTGAAATTTTAACATATTAAAGTGTCATCTGGCGGCAGAAATTTGCGATCCCTACTCTTTAATTCCAATTCAAATAAGTTTGAAAATAATATATTACTTATGAAATTATACTAATTAGAATAATATTTCAGCTGAAATACAAAGATAATACAAAAATTTTTTTTTTTTTAAGATTAGTGTCTGACTTATCTGTGGTTTTCTCCAAAACTTGCTTAACTCCGGGCTATATACCGTTAAAAATTATTAGTACGAAATGTGAGGGAAAATCTGAATTTGAAACTCTGTAAAATATAAACGAATAAAAATTTTCTGGTTTTTCCGTTGTTTTCTCCGAAAATTTCGTACAGAATTTGAACGGCTTATATCATTTTAACCCGGTGGAAGGCGCGCGCTAACCCTCGAACTGTTGGAATTCAGTTGGAGCTGCCTGATGCCATAAGTGTGCTAATTCGCCAAAAATAGTAAACTCTCATTTTGTTCCTTCTGCTCAGTTTGTGTCAGCGTTTTCTCATCATTGACACCATCATATTGTTAGCTATACATGGAGCAAACAGATATAGAGAAAGCCTCATATTTGTGCAAACAATAATGAAAGTGTAATTTGAAATGAAGATCTGCCATACGAAATTTGTATACGAATGTTTACATAGCTCGAATAGTTTTGCTTTTTAAAGTAAGATATTAAATGGAATATTAAACGGTTTGTTAGTTGGGTTTTACGTCACATTAGTGTTGCGCTTTGGGCAATTGGCAAATAGTCTGGGACTCACCCATAAGGATGGTCCTGGGGAAGTAAATGGAATTGGTGCTTTGAGAAAAATGCTATGAATAGAATTACAAGTCTTAAGAAAGTTTCAAGTTGTATCGGAGGCTTTTGATAAATTTTTAATATTGTAGGTGTATTGGAAAATATTTTTGATGAAGTTCTGTTATGATTATCATTCAAAATGATTCTCCGATTTAATCTATTTTCACCATGAAGGTTCCATTCCCCTCCATGGAGGACCAAAATTTTGATGATATGTCTTCCAGTGGCGGCTCGTATTGGGGGTACTTCATCGAAACGTCTAGAAAAAGCACAAAGAATGGAACTTTTATTCACCTAATTGGCTAATTCGCTTATTTCGACAATCTAAGTAAATATGTTAATACTTCAAGAGCCAATTAAAAGAAAACGTTTTCGTTGTTAGCATACTGTTTTCAGTCATTAGCCTGCAGCCCTCCCAAAACGTCACTCACGAGCCGCCACTGATGTCTTCTGACAACGTTTCGGGGCGTATCCTAGACAGTTGCCATTTGTCAATAGTGTAGCACTAGTGCTACCTAAAACCTATATAATCTCAACCATGTACATACATTTATGGGTAAATATAAGATGTCACCGAAGCAAGGGAGCCATCTACTCCGTAGAGGATCAAAATTGTGATGGTATGTCTCTGGACCATCCTTAGCAGTGAGTCCTTGTACGTCGCCAATTGTCCAATAGTGCAGCACTAGTGCGACGTTAAACCCAGCCTGCCTACCCACCCTGTAAATATACAAAAAATATACACCTTTAAGTGGTGTGTCCTAGACTGTAGCCAATTGTCTTAGCGTAGCACTAGTGTGACATAAAACGCACGTGCGCTCTCTCTCTTACTCACAAAATAATATAAAATAAAATTTTTAGTTATATTTTAAAGAAATATTAACTGTTCTCACAAATATTTCTAGCAATAACTTACTCAATTATGCTGGAAAAAGATTACATAGTTTTATTGACTATTAAGGGTTACATACAAACGGAACGCTTGCAATTTCGATGACGTAAATTTTGTAATTTTTTTACAAATACAGTCGGCAGTAAAAGTATCCGAGCACTAGCGAAAATTCCTATGTAAAAAAAGTACACTTAATAAAGTTTTGTTAAATAAATCCTTGTCGAATCCTGTTCTTAGTCAGTCTAAGCACACGATTCGACAAGGATTTATTTAACAAAACAGTGTTAAGTGTGCTTTTTTCACATAGGAATTTTTGCTAGGGCTCGAATACTTTTGCTGCCGACTGCAGTCATAGATTTGGAACGCTTGCAAACGGCTTTGTAACTGGAAGTGTTTCATTTGTATGTACCCCTAAAAAGTTTTAGCAGTTGTGGCGACTCAATCATCCGATGCGAGTGCTACCGGTCTAATTAATTTAATGATATTTTAATGAATACAAATTAAGGGAGCCGCGCTGAGCGGAATTAACGTTGCGTTATGCTACGCAATGGGCAATTGGAGGCGCTCTATAGTTAGTTGATTGATTTTTAACGTCACACTAGTATTGCGCTATGGGTAATTGGATGTACCCCTAAAGATGGTCCGGAGACATGCCTTCACAATTTTGATCCTCCACGGAAGGTATGACCTCTTAAGGTAATATATTATAACTAAATTTAAATATTCAGTTTTTTTTTTTTTTTTTCGTTATTTGAAGACGCTCACTATATACTTATAGAGATTAGTGTATAATTGATTTTAAACATTTTTCCCCCAAAGTTATTTTTTTAAAAATGGCGTTTGGAGGAGTTTTTCTTTTCTTTCTTTCCTTTTTTTTTTTTTTTTTTCCCCATCAAGAATGAGGTTGAGTGAGTTTAACGTCTAACTAGAACTGCGCAGTGGGATATTAGCGGTAGTCTGTGATTAACTTTAAGGGATGGGTTAAAGTGTTATATTATTTACATATAATATTATGTGTATTTAATTTTATATATATATATATAATATAGATATATAATCAAAGCATGTATGTGTATATATAATAAATTGTTTCCATACGTATTTTAAACCCTAGGCATAAAATCAATATTGTCACCAATAGCAGTCTCACTATGCAGTCACTAATTGTCTCACTATGCAGTTCTAGAGCGACACTAATAAACCCTTTCTAGTCTAATCCACATGTATTCAGCGTTCTGTTTGACGTAACTCGCACTCTCTTACGTATCCTGTGGAGGGTTGCAATTTTCGGCACGATAAGAAAAGCGCCATGTTGGCGATTTTTCGAAACCGGCTACCTATTCCAATGAATTGTCTTTGTTGGGGTAACTGAGTCACCCCAGCGAGTTCTACCGGGTTAATAGCCTGCAACAAAAATACTTTAAAATATTTTTTGAATGATGTATTATGTATTACATTAATGAATATTTTTGATATATTTTAGACTCAAAATAATAATCTATCAAGGGCGATTAACGATTTCTATTGAAATGCGTCTAAAATTTAAGGATTCCAAAACTGTTTTTTTACAACCGAATTCATAAAAAAAGAAAAAAAATCAATATTATTCTGTTAAAAGTAACTTTTGGTGTCATTAGATGAAATAAAAATGAATTTAAATAAATATAAAACGTCTAGTTATTTTATTTTTAAAGCTATACTTTAGATTTTTTAACTGCATACAGGTGAGCCATAAGGATGGGCGATTTCAAAGTTCTGCTTAAATCAATTTTAAATTGAAAAAAATTCAAAAACTGCTTTTTTTATTTCCAGTACTTTGACGCGTGGACGAAAAACAAAAAGCAATTTTTCCCGACCGGAAGAATAGTCTGGCACCTGGCACTGAAGAATCTTATAATTAAGTGTTGTCATCTAAATTTCATACTTTAGTTAATTTTAAAAAATCTAATTGTCGTGTTGAAATGCTGTTTGCATCCCTAGATTCAGAAAAATCGCCTCTTTCATTTAGTACCATATTTGTAACGATTGGACAGTTATTTCTAATTTATTTAGCCATTTAACTCTCCTTAAACCATCTTAAGCTCAAAATTGAGTCGTTTATTAGACATATGTTGACGTTTTAATTAATATCTCCGCAAGTAATTAAAATTTTTAAATTCTGTTTTCACTATCTCCTCGGGAAGGTTTATGAGCACCCGTATGTCAAATTTTGTATTTCTACGTTCAGTAGGGGCTGAACGTATAGATGAAATAAAAATTAAATTCAGTTTAATAATGTAAAAACATTTCAGATTAAGGGAAATTTACATAAGCTATCAAATTAAGACATATTTCGCAGAAAATATTTATATTTGCCAATTATTGTTTACTAGCTGACCCGTCCGGCTTCGCACTGATGAACAAATTTTAGTTAAAGATGGATTGATATGTAAAAAATCAAGAAATATATCAGTTTATATGTTCTAGTCAGGCAATATTATTAACTGGAAAGTCAAAATATAATTTTACAATTATTTTTTTTTAATTAGTTGTTAAATGTTGGCAATTTTTACTTAATGCTATTTATTTATTTATTTATTTATTTCATAAAAAGAAACATTTCTTTACTCATGAATAAAAAATATTGAAAAATAAACCTATGACATGAAAATGTTTTTGATAAAATTGACGTCATAATAGCTTTAATTATTATTTATTTTTTCATTTCGCAAATATATTTAATTTTTTCCATAACTGATTATTATTTTAATAATGTATATTAAAGGAGAAATCAATAATATGAAACAATATTCGTACAATATATACTATTACAGAATCTGGTGTGAAACAACCACACGACTTCCATTACCCACTATTACACGTAATATATACAATTTTTTGGAGATATTACTTGCATTTTTTGAGATTTTCGAGTAAGAGAAACTTGATACACGTATAAAGACACATACAACAGAGTTTGCATAGCGAGTTAAAAAATAAGGGGAAAAAAATAGATAGTTATTTTTTTAAACACGAATTTCCGAGATCTAAAACTGAACTACCTAATCAGGATGACCGTTAATATTCCTGTAATAAGCACGTAATACTTGAGAAAGTTTATCTAAATTGGATTAAAGAAAAAATTTTCAAGAATACGTTAGAGCCGTTTTTGAGATACCAACTTTTACCAAAACTTAACATACTCAATTATTGACCAAAAAACAATAATTACATACAAAAGGATATTTAATAGGAAGTTAACATGGCGAGTTTGAAAAAAATCCGTACAGGCGTTTTTAAAGGAACGCACTTACGAAGTCTGAAATTGAGCTGTTTATAGAGGACGCCTATCAATTTTCCTGAACTAAGCAACTTTTCAATCGAAAGGGCATCTAATATATTATTTATATAGCAACATTGAAGAAAATCATTAGAGGTGTTTTTGAATATGGGCTTAGGGTCCCATTTCTGGTTTTCGATGACCCAATTCCGGTTTTTCAATTTTCACGAAAATTTGGAAAATTTATCTGTACACCAGACCTGAATCACTTGTGAAGTTTAGTAGTTCTATTTTTATTAGTTTTGGAGATATGACAGCCAGAAGATTACACACACACGTGCACATATACACACACACTAACCAATTGCCAAAACCTATACAATACTTCCACTACCTACGGTAGTAGGGTAATTGAAGTAAACACATACATCTCGTATTTACTACGATAATATACAGATTTTCGTATTACGTTTTCGATCGCCAAATACAAAAATCGCCAATGACGATAGATATCAAATCTATGCTTTGTTTTCAATTAAAATATTGAAAATTTTAATTAAAAATTTATTTTACCAAAATTTATTATAGCTTCTAGCACTTAGAGAGAGACAGTGTAACTTTTGATTATTGAAAGAAAAAAAAAAAAAAAAAGCAATCGGCTTTTTAGTTCTAGCGATCGTTCTCTACATATGCATATAAACCTTTCTTTTTTTTATATTAGTATAGCTATAGAGCATAGGTATATTAAATAGGTTTCCAGTCAACATAATGTAACTCAAATAATTAAATGCTATTTACATTTCAGTAATGGCTGAATGTGCTATGTATATTGAGCTACTTGCCATAACTGTTAGTTTCTAAAAATAGTCGCCAAATAAATTTAAACATCTCAATACGCAAGCGAAGTATGACATCACTGACCGCCCGTGGATGCAAGAAAAAGATTTTTCATGTTAATCGCTCATTGGATTTTTTTAAATTTTTTTTATTAAAATTCTAGAAGAATTATTTCCCGATTTTAATCCTCATATTTGAATTATTTCCCGATTTTAATCCTCATATTTGGGTATAGATATGTATTAGTTATTGTATGCATGCGTTAGATCGAGTTATTTTGCTGTCAAATTGACAAAATTTTAATTTTAAATTTCAAAACTGTCACCCTTGGCGTTTTTTGTATTTGGCGATCAAAAACGTAATACGAAAATATACATGCCAAATGTATATTTTCGTAATATGTATTGTACGAAATATTGTTTCATATTATTCGTTACACTCTTAATGTAAGTTTTTAAAATAACCATGATTTTTGAAAGGAATTAAATTATATTCGCCAGATAATTTGGCGATATTTTTTTTTTCTGCCAAGGATGACGGATATCAAATCTATTCCGCTGCAACATATTAGTATATTATATCAGATACTTTATTTAGACATTTGAAAACAAATTTGACTTCAAATTATGATAGAATATTTATCCTTTCCCTTTTAATTAGTTTATTAGTTGGATGTTTATTGTGTAAATATCATCCTTTGAAATGAAATGTTTATGTTTTCAATCGAATATGGAAATTTGCCATTTTTTTTTTCTAGAGTTTTGAAATTTAAAATTCCAATTTTATCAATTTTACAACAAAAACAATTTAATCTAACGGATGCACATGATAACTAATACATATCTATACCCAAATATGGGGATTAAAATGGGGAAATAATTTTCCTCGATCTTTATTATTTTTTTACAAAAAATCCAGTTCACTTTTTATATTATTGTTCGCGTGAAAATATATTTTATTATATGTCTAAAAATAAATTAATTCGTAAATCTTTTTGGCAACAATTATAAATTAAAATAAATAATATTATAAAATAGAATTTCTTATTTTATTTTATTTTATTTATTTATTTATTTTTAAATTCCAATTTCGTTTACACACATCAGTTTAAACCACGGAGTAATAAAGACTCCGTGGTTTAAACATTGATGCTTAGATATTATATCATATCATATCAAATTAAATTATTAGAAAAATAAACACTTTTAATTCTATAATGACGTCAGATTTAACGTGTAAGTTTAACAATTAAAAAAGCTTTATATGAATTTCAATTTAATGCACGTGCAAATATATTTCTTTTCTTTTCACGTCAAGATATTTAAAAAACGAAATGAATATGTAAATGTTTCTTTTATGTTGGCAGCAGCTAATTTTTTTAATATTTCATTATTTCCATTTCTATTACGGCTTCACGGAGTAATATTAATAGGAGTTGAAGGTCCAATGGGAGAAAGCTACGAAACTGTGATCTAAATTTTTGGTAAATATTGAGGGCGCCACTTGTCATTCCTCCCTACCTCGGCGCGGATATACTGTCGTTTTCAATTGAATTTTGCTGGAGTACATTTAAAATTTTTTATTTTAAGCAATTTAATTTCTTTGTAAGTTCTTAAAACTGCATAATTCAGATGTTTCAAATAAATGCTTCGTTCCTAGTTGTAAAACAGGCTATGATAGTGATAAGAAGGAAAAAAAAAAGCCCTAGGAGAAAAATAAAGTCCGAGTTCGTATTTTCTGCACCTAAAGTAAGTTTATTTTTTTTCTTTACAAAATTTCATGCATTTTCCTTCCTTCCAATTGTCTGTTTTAGCTAGCTTCGGTTCATAAGAATCGTCATTTTTTAAAAGCCTTCTTTCAAAGTAAAATTAGCATAAAATGGCTCTTAAAAAAAAACATGTTGGTTAGAATACTCTATTTAATGAAATTTGCTTTCAATCGAAATTTTTTCAGCTTGATATTATTTTTAAAAAAATAATTAAAACGAGACATTTCCCCATTGAATAACATTGCGGAAGCTGGAGAGAAGGAAGGATTGCACGCTGGCGCCATCTGTAAACATTAGAAAACAACATCACAAAATTTCAGCGTTACCTTCTTCTCCTGTCTTATTACTCCGTGTACGGCTTCTATGGGGATTTTAATTAAAATGCTCAGATTTTAAACTAAAATTTATTTTATCAAAATTAAATATAGCCTATAACAATATGGCATACTGTAGCTTTCGGTCAGTGAAAGAAGTTTTTAAATCGGTTCAGTAGTTTCAGAGATTACCCTCCACAAACAAACAATTTTTTGCGCTTTATATAATGATATAGATTTACCGGGTAATATAAAAAATAATAATATAGCTATAATTTTATTTTTTAATAATATTTAATCCTATTACGAATTATTAACGATGAAAATTTATAATATGTTTAATGTTTGGCAAAGACATTTGAAACATAATAAAAGTGATTGATTTATGTAATCGAATTTTACATACTTTTAAAAATAAATTACATACTTTTAAAAATAAAAGTTGCAGGGAATAATTACTATATATCTTTTAAATAAAATTATAACAGAGATTTTAAACATTTTTGATTGTGGAATAATTTTTGGAATTTTTTAAGTAAGCATTTTAATTATGTAATTCAAAGCTGATCTAAATTTTACTATATTACGTTACTTTGTATAAAGTCTGCAAAGTACATATAAATCTGTAGAATATAAATTGGTATATTGCAGGTTATGGGAGAAAGATCAAAGTTCTGTTTGTGTTCGGGTATTCTACATGAATAAGTTTTGTATATTATTTAGTGAGTATAAAACTTTAACTCATACACTGGGATGCACAAAGATGAACATTTAGTAATTATGCTGTTTATTTTCATGTCGGAGTTATATCCATGTGTCAAGTCTATATCAAATTTGATTTTATCAGTATAGTGATGAAAGGAGATAAAGAATCTTTATTATTTTCAGCTGCAATCCTTCAGTGCCAGCTTAGATTCAGAGGTTACCCCTTTTTTCGGAGTAGTCGTCTCCTTTTTTTATGACTGTCATCCGTGAATGAACAGCACATATAATAACTATTAATAAAATATTATATCATTTTAATAATGCAGTCTAATGTGTCCACGGAATACCCACTAAAGTTACGGTTGTAAATTTGCCTTTTGCACACGCCTTTAAATAGCTATGAATATTATAACACCATATTCTTGGAGGTAGATGCTGAAGTAAATATCAGTAATGTGTACCAATAACATCACTAGTAAAATTTACTTTAAACTATTACTCCCCTAAACCAAAATGCATCCAGTTTTTTAGAATGCACCTATGAAAGAAGTATAAAAGTAATGCACACTATTTTTATGCGATCATATTACAATAAATTTCAATAAACTTAATTTCTTTTATCAGATACTATTTACGAGTCCTGGAGCACGGGCAGTTATATAAACCAACATCAGTCATATGCATTTTTGAAGTATACTGAGAAATGTTAAAAAATATTTATCGTTTACTATGACAAACAATAGTAAAATTGTAAATAATAATAAAACATTAGTATTACTATGAATAATAGTATTTTTACAAATTAAGCTAAATACATATTACAACTTACTACAGCTGTTAGGAAAAATTAATTTTTTGTACTTTTGCTCTTTGTAAAGTTTGGATTAATTTATCGAATTAAGATTAATCTGAATTCTTACCTATTAAATATGCATCTATATTAATTGAAAATCAGTTCTGTTAACTTTTTAAGATTGTTCTTAGTACTGAATTCTCCATTTTCACATAAATTCACAATGTTATTTTTAATAGTGAATATTTAACTATGTGAAATTTACCTGTATTTTTATTCATGTTGATGTTTATTGTAATTTATTAATGTTTTATTTTCTATGTCGAATGATTTTTTTGAAAATTTTATGAAAATTAAAACGTATAAAGCTGTTATCTCGGATTAAATGGCATCGGGAAAAAAAGAACAAGAGGAACTAGCTAAGTCGCAATATATTCTGCATTTATTAAAAGAAAAAAAAAAAAAAGAAAAAGAAAGAAAGAAAGACAGAAAGAAATAGAAATCGCAACTTGAATATTTCATTTGAACAGAAATATCTAAAATTTTTATAAATATATCATACAATGTAAAGTAGCTTTTGAACGTGCCATAAAGCTTTCCGTTGTTGAAAAAAAAAAAAAAAAAAAAAAATGAAAATACTGTTAAAATAAAATTCTTTTAAACGAGCCTAGCGGAAGTCATCTTTGGCATTTTGTAGCAATAATAAAATTCTGTTCGGAATGTTAGTTGTTCTCTCTCCGTCAATTGTATCCGAAGCCCACAAATAATTGGTGGAAATTTCGCATCTTCTGAAATATATGTATCAACCAAATAATCCATGTATTTTTCCAATTTTTCATTCTGAGCACACATCTTTCTCACATCTGATAAAAAAACTTTTTACAATGTTTGAATGTTCCATCGATGAATATCGTATCACTTTTACACAAAAACTGCTGATTAGAGACGCTTGAAAAGCAAACGATAACTTTTTCTTCATTGTTAACTTGAAGCATTTCTTCCCCCCGATATGTTTTAATATCCAATGAAGCTAGAGCAGAATGCACTTCTTTTGCGTTTTTGGGAAGGAGTGGTAATACTGCACGCCGTGCTGTACTCAAATTTTTTCTTATATATTCCATATCTTTTACATTGAATTATTCTGTAAAACTTGAAGGTGCACCACTTATTTCTCTTCTAATTAATTTTTGTGGGCGTTCGTTTACTTCGTCTAAAGCTTTCCTTTTGACACTATTCGAGATGGCTTGTCTTTTCAAGTTTTTATCAAGGTCATGATTATAGTTCACATTAGATTTTATAATAACTGTAGCATTTCCATCCGTATAAATCTTTGCTAAACAGTTTCTTTTGACGCATCTCCATTTAAGTCCTTCTCCGGTTTCATGCTGCTTGTAAAATTTGTAGTTACCGTAAACCATAAGCCTACGTCCTTTTTCGCTCAACATGAATTCCATTATTACTAACGAAATTAAACGCTCCTTACGACTTAACGACAGCACACTTATACGTGAACTAAAGACTATGTACTAGCGTCTGTGGATGCAATGTGGTACTATGGAGCCGAACCAATCAAAATCTTTCTTGCATTTCTTCTCTATATTCTTTTATGACGGCATCTTTGATTAGTTAAGACAAATGATTACCATCATGTTAGCGAAAATGGGCTTCTTGGCGCACCTTGGCGTTGGCGATATATTTCTTTTCTTCTATGTTTATGTTTATCACCACACTAAGCGATTTTGTCCTTATGCCTTTTGTTTTTTCTTAGTATCATTATCATTTTCTCTATTGTAATCTGTGCCTTTTTTTTTTTTTTTGTAAGATAGTTCGATCCAATATTAAGCTATCTATTGTATATTTATATATTAATGTTTGGTAAACAGTAAAAAAAGGAATAATTTTTATTTGAACGTTATAACATTAGTAAATATGCTATCTCCTGATAAATTAAATTTTATGTTTAATTTTTACTTTTGAGTAAGAAAAAGGTAAATTTAAAACATACTAGATATTGTAAAACGTTTAATAATAATAATAATAATAATAATAATATGTTGCTTGTTACTTGTACATGTTTAATTCTAAATATTTAACTGTTTAATTTTGTATATATCCTTTGTTAATTAAAAAAAAAGAAAGATTAGTTTTATAATTGATTTTATTAAGGCTTTTTTTTATCTTGAAAAATACAAAAACAATAATAATGTAACAATTTTGTCAAATGTCTTTAACAATCTTCTTATAAATATTAATTTTACATATCTGCGTAGCATAGTTGAAGCTGGATGCTGTTAAATTAATAAATAATAATAATTTAAAAAAAAAAAACCTAGGTTTAGATTATGAATTCTCATTGTTATATTAAAATACAGTGTATGAGCAAATAAAAGTAAGCTTAATGACAAATTTATCATCTACCACTTGTATTTTATTTATTTAATTTTTAATGCAATATCTATAAATGTTAATTTGCAGCAAATTATGCATTAAAAAGTTAAAGTACTGTGCAAAGTCCTATTAATAATATAATTTATAATATGTATTGAATTAGTTAAAGGCTAATGGTAGACTATTTTGTGCCACACATGCTTTAAAAAGTTATATATTTGTAAAATCAACTTTTTTTTTTAATTTTTTAACCAATCAGCTTCAGATTTCAATTAAACATTTGATAATCATTCTTTCTTTTGAAATAAATGATAAAATACTCTTAAAAATGTTTTATTTCATTTGATTTTTTGAAAAATCAGAATTTTTTAAAGCTTAAATAAACACATTCTTATGTTTTATGAGATAAAAAAGTTTCTGATCCTCATTTTAAAGAGAATTTCATGAGATTTTATTTGATTTTATTAGGCAAAAACATATTTTTATTTATTTATAAAGATAGTTTTTTGTAAACTTTTTTTTTTTTTAAGTTTTTTGTAATACTATCAGCTATTATAACTTAAACCTTTTAATAAGGATTTATGACAAGTTACTGTACATGTAAGAATATCATTATCATATATTTTGTTTACATGATAAAAGACCTCATTTTTAAAGTCAATAATCTATAAAAGATGAATAACCTATCCATTTTATTATGGTCGAAGAATTCATAGCCTAGTGTAGGGAAGGGGCCGGCACCTGGGAAAACAACTAAACCCCTACACAATAAAGCTATGAATGAGACTCCAGGTGTCAGGTTGAAAATCAACCGTCAAAGGCCTAATTATGTTCTTTATAATCTTTTATTGATATTGTTCTTAAACTTTAAAGAAAATTATCTGTTGAGTGTAAAACAAACAATAACTGTTAACCTTATGTTTTAATTATGCTCTGACTGAAAGTTAATAATACCTAATGTAACCCAATCTTTACGAAATCTTAAATTTGGCATTGGTTCGGTGTTAGTATCACAAAGACTGCACTGTTGGAAGGGGTGGTCTGACCCCACCCCCCTTGATGCCTTGTGTCGAAAGGTTATGGTTCGAAATTTTAAATTTCGGGTGGGTTGGATGTTAGTATGACAAAGAATACATACTGTTAAAAGGAGGAAGGGCCGTACCTCCCCATGGTGCCTGATCTCGAAAAAAATATGGTCAGAATTTTAAAAATTTTTAAGTTTGGGGTTGGTTGGGATGATAAACACTGCACTGTTAAAAGGAGGGAGAGTCTCCCCCCCCCACACACACACACAAACACGTACGCACACGGTGTCTTATCTCGAAAACTTATGGTCCAAACTTAACGAAATTTTAATTTGGGGATGTTTACAGTGGCGGATTTAAAGAAGGGGGGGGGGGGGGGGGGGGGTAAATGTACTAACATTCACAACTAACTATTACAATTGTAAACTTTTCTTTGATCTGGAATAACACTTTGAAAAATCTTAGCCCCCCCCCCCCCCCCCCCAAAAAAAAAAAAAAATAATAATAAAAAATAAATAAATAAAGTTAAGTTCTAGATCCGCCACTGTGGTTAGGTATTGGTACGACAAAGAAAGCACTGTTGGGAGGGTCCTCCCCCCCCCCCATGGTGTCTATCACGAAAAGTTACAGTCCTATATTTACGAATTTTTTAATTTGGCATTGGTTGGGTGTTAGTATGACAAAGACTGCATTTTTGGAAGGGGTGGTCTAACCCCCCCCTCCCCTCGATGCCTTATGTTGAAAAGTTATGGTTTGAAATTTACAAAATTTTAATAAATAATCTAAGAATTTCTTTCTTATCTGTACAGAATATAAAATGTTTACAAAGAAAAAAATATATAAATTTGTTTTGAATTATTACTTTCTTCTATATTAAATAGGACATAATGGATGTGTAAAACATTTTTACTTGCAATTTTCAGTGTATTTACACATTTTGAGGGGATTAGAACACAATTTGACCATTTTTAGAAAATGTCTGGCTGGTAAAAATTTTATGTAGCAGCTCTAGTTCAAGAACTAATGCACAGAATTTCATATAAATTTATACACAGGGAAAAAAAAGTGCACATCAGTTTTTGATGCAAGTCACTCAACAGGTGGCACTGCTATACTGTGATTTCTCTCATTTAATTGAAGACTATCTCAGCTTCTATTGTGTGTAATAAAAAAAAACTAAGTATGCCATAGGGCTGTCATGAAACATGTTTAATTTCTGTGCACATCGGCCAATAGGTGATGCTGCTATACTTCAATTTTTCCTGTGAATAGGGAAGTTCATTGAGATTTATTTGTGTATAATTACACAAAATTTTGTATGTGAGAGGGCCATTTTTATAAAACATCATGTTGATTCAATTTTGGTGCATATTGGGCGATAGATGACAATATTATGCTGCAATTTACTCTGTCTATAGGAAGACTAAATCTCAATATCTATAACATTTAACTGCACTTAACTTGATATGCAAGATAAATAATATGAGAATGAAAGCTGGCTTAATTTGGGTGTATATTGACCTACAGGTGGTGCTTTTCCTCACCTTCTGTGATTCTCCGCATAGCTACATCTCAACCTTTTGATTAAAATTGCACTAAACTCCATGTCTAAACTCTGTATTGAGAGAAGCTATGATTAAATTTCTTCCGTGCATATTAAACAGCATGTAGCAGTTATATATAGTGATATAGAAGAAAGTTTTGTGATGGCCATAACACACTAGTTTGAAGCTTTGTTTTCTTTTTCTTCTTTCTTTTAGGTTTTCTTATGAATGTTTCAAAAGAAAGTATTGGATTCATTAAAATTTTCAACTTCTGGTTTTCAATGCATTTACACATTTTAAGAGGTCCAGAACCTGTCTTGATCACTTTTTAAAAATGTCTGTTTGTGTGTGTGAGAGAAAAATTCTGTTTAACTATATCTCCACAACTACGCAGTAGTTCTGGAATTAAAATAAAAAATTAAATTACATATAAATTTATATGTAATTTCACCAACAGGTTCTGGCGCACTGCGATTTCTGCAACCTATAAGAAGGCTATATCTCAGGAACTACTGCACAGAATTTCATGTAAATCTATATGTACATGCACCTTGGCATATATTAGTGTCTATCAAGTTTTGGTGCCAACTCAACAGGTGGTGTTGTTATACAGTACTTTCTGCAATTTTAGGGAAGGCTATAACTTGTGCTCTAATGCGCATAATTACACGAAACTTTATGTTGGAAGGGTATTATGAGAAGTTATGCTGATTCAATTTTGGTGCATGTTGGCCGATAGGTAGCGCTGCTATACTTAAATTTCCCCCAATACGTGAAAGCTGTATCTCATATCATATTGTATCATGTATAATTGCACAAAACTTGGTATGTGAGAGAGTCGGCCATTATGAAGCACTATCGTGTTTTTATTTTGAGTGTATATCAGCTAACAGGTAGCATTACAGCACTGCAGTTTACCCGATGATTTTTCATAAGCCTATATCTCAGCATCTGTTGATTAAAATTGCACCAAACTCCATACGTAAAATATTTATTGTGAGAAGCTATGGGCAAATTTTTGTACAATTTAAACTGTAAGTGATGCTGTTATCTATATATATAAAAGAGTAAACTCACTGATTCACTCACTGACTCAACACGGCTGTGGCGATCCTATGGGAGATAGAGTCACAATTTTTGGTGAGCAGGTTGATTTTAGGACCGTGGCGCTCACTAAGACGGGATTTTGCGAAATACCCCCCGGGGGGCAGAAAGTAAAAAACACCTTTATAAGCATAATTCGGCTCCAAATTACTTCATTGTGAAAAAATTGCAGATGGGGAGACTAGACTTAAGTACAAAAGAATCATTTTCTGCGATTTTGGATTTTAAGGGGGGAGAGGGGGTAAAAAGAATTTTCGGAGGCAAAATTAGCAATGCATGGATTTTCGAGTAAAATTCTAGCAATAGCTCAGATTAAAAAAAAAAAAAAAAAAAAGGCCAAGCGTCTTCTTGAAGGTATTTGCAAAAATTCATTTTTGATTTTTTCCGATTTTCGATTTTGGGGGGGAGTTACGAGGGGGCAAATTCGATCCCTCCTTTTAGCGCTAAATTTATCCGTGGAAATCTAAGAGCTGAGGTCACAAATTTTAGTGTGTGGCTTATTTATGTGTGTCCAACACCCATTGTAATGGGATTTTGTGAAAGACCCCCCCCCCCCTTTTACCCCTTTGGGGGTTGGGTGTGGAATAAAAGAGTAAAATCACTGATTCAACACAGCCGTGGCGATTCTATGGGAGATAGACTTGCAAATTTTGGTGAGCATGTTGGTTTTAGGACACTGATGCCCATTATGGCGGGATTTTGCGAAATATCCCCGCTGCCCCCTGGGGGGGGGGCAGAAGGCAAAAAACCCCTTATAAGCATAATTTGGCTCCAAATTGCTTCACGGTGAAGAAATTGCAGAGAGAGAGAGACTAGACTTGAGTGCAAAAAAAAGAAATAGCAAAATACTGGTTTTTGGGGAAAACTGTACCAATAACAGCACAAAGATATAGAAAATCGCCAAGAGTCTTCTTCAGAATATTTCCAAAACCTCATGTTTGGTATTTTGCGATTTTTTTTTTTTTTTTGGGGGGGAGGGGGGGGTTACACCTATTGCAATGGGGTTTTGCGAAAGTTCCTCCTTTTCCCCTTGGGGGTGGGGTGGGGGGCAATATAAACCCGTTTCCAAGTATAACTTTGCTTCAAATTATTTCAGCAAGATTAATTTGTATATGTGGGTTGTTTATGCTTTCCTGACACGCACAGTAAAGGGATTTCACAAAATTTCACCCCCCGTCCTTTAAGGGCGGAGGAAGGCAAAAACACGCTTATAGGAGTAACTGTGGTCCAAATTATCTCAGGATAGCGATTTTTTGATATGTCAATTGGTTATGCGTACTCAAGACACATACTAAAAAGAGATTTTGTAAAATTCCGTCCTATTCCCCTCTTAGGGGTGTGGTGTTGCAAAAAGCATGTTTCCAAGCATAACTTTTCTTCAAATTATCTCAGTAAGCTTATATTTTACATATGAGTTGTTTATGCATTCCCAACACACATTATAAAGGGATCTTACAAAAATTTCCCCTCCCCTCCTTCAAAGGCGGGGAGGGGGGCAAAAAACGCTTTTAAGAGTAACTCTGCGCCAAATTATCTCAGAATAGCGATTTCTTGATATGTTGATTGGTTATGCGTACTCAAGACACACACTACTAAGGGATTTTGTAAAATTCCACCTTATCCCCCTTGGGGGTGGGGCAAAATCATGTTTTCATGCGTAACTCTGCTCCAAACTATCTTAGACGATTTTTTACTTGCGGGCTGGTTATGCACTCCCAACACGCACTATAAATCGATTTTGTGAAATTTTCCTTTTCCCCCTTTAAAGGCGGGGGGGGGCAATAACACATTTTAAAGAGTAACTCTGCTCCAAATTATCTCAGAAAAGCGATTTTTTTATAGGTTGATTGGTTATGTGTACTCAACACAAACAAACTACAAAGGGATTGTTTGGAATTCCGTGCTATCACCCCCTTGAGGGTTAGAGGGGGATTAAAAACATGTTTCCATGCGTAACTCTGTTCCAAACTATCTAAGAATGGCAATTTTTGATGCGTGGACTGCTTATGCGTATTCAACACACACTACAAAGTGATTTTGTGAAACTCCACCCCACCTCCCCTTAAGGGGTGGGGGGGGACATGTATTCATGTGTAACTCTGCAGTAAATTATGAAGGAGAGATTTTCCATGTGTGGGTATGTTATATGAATCTAACTCATAATATAAGGATATTTTGCAAAATCTCCCCCTCCTTTCCTTTAAGAGAGGGCAGGGGGGGGGCTAAAAACACGTTTTAAAACATAACTTTGCTTCAAATAATCTTAGAATCCCGATTTTTTAATATGTGGGTTAGGTATGTGTATGCAACATGCATTATAAAGGGATTTTGTTAAGTGTGGCGAGTGGGAAAACCGATATCGAAGGTATCGAGAATTTTAACTTAGATTTTGACTGATTTCAATGATTTTATTATTATTATTATCATCATCAATGATATGGTATTTTGAGACTTCATTTCAATATAATGACCAGCGAAGCGGGCAAAGCCTGCTAGTACAGAATAATATAGAAAAAAGATTTATGATGGCCACAATATATTAGTTTTCCTATGAAAATAACCCTGTAACTATGATTTCATTAGTAAAATACAGTACCCGCCACTTATTAAAATCACATTCGTTCTGAGCAAAAGTGATTTTATTAAGCGGCTGATTTTTATATCCGGCTAACGTTCCTGTACACAATAAAAAGGTGTTACTTCCCTGAATTTGAAAAGAAATTTTAAAAGATACCAAATAATGAAATTAATAAACAATGTTAATTAATTTTTAACAGATGATTATTGAAGTGTTTCTTCAAAATAAAAGAATTAAACACATCCCAAGCTACGATGCGCTTTCCTTTGAGGAAAATCATCATTACTTTGCTAAAAGTTCACGCCTTTCTTTAAAATTTAAAATATTTTCGTTTAAACATCTTACTTCTTAGTTATTTCAGAATAAAAATTAGAAATTGTCTTTAAATAATTAAAAATAAAATAATCACTGGCGAATTAAATCAAATTTGTAACTTATTACAAATTAACTTATTACACCTTGAAGAATATATTCCTTGAAATTGTTCCTAAGTCAATGTGATGGGGCGTGTTTTAATTGCTATAAATGTAAAATTTAATGTTGTAAATTTTCGACAAAGAGAGATAACAGAGGGATTTCTGTATTTAATTTATTTTTTATTTAAAAAATAAAAAATCGGAGTGTAAATAAGAATTTACTCAGCATGCATAAATGGTATTTTGCTTCTGATGAGAATTTTTCAGTTTATTAACCGGCAATACTGATTTTATTGAGAGGCAGTTTCAAAGATGGTTTGCATTGATTTTATTCCGATCCTGGCAATTTGATCAGATTAAGCGGCTGATTTTATTAACCAGTGATTTTTATTAAGCGGCAGTTACTGTATTTTGTTTCATTTTTTTTAATATTAATATTGCAAAAAATATGTAAATAATAAATTTTAGTTTTATAATTCTGAACAAAACCTATTTCTTTGTGACAATGCTTTTCACCACAAATTGCAAGTGTAGGAATAAGTATGTTACGCTTAAAGTTTTATTCTCCATGGCAATATTGCACAAATAAATAAAATATTAAATAAATATATTTAAATAAATTATATTTAAAATGTTTTTAAAAGGTGGGTTATATTTTATTGTTTTAAAATAATGAAAAAGAAAAGAAACATACAAAAAACAAAACTAATGCCGGATATCCGTATCCGACAGGCAAAAGAGCTCCGGATATCTGATATCCGGCAAAATTTCTATCCGTTTCATCCCTAAAAATAACAGACATGCCATAGTATAATAATACTTTAAGTACTTAATTTCTTACCATGTACTGTTTAAGTTTAAAAACACATGACAAAATGATATATGTAGGTATTTACCATGATCTTGTGTTCATTAACAGAAAGCAAAAAAGAAAACATAAAATCTTAGAAAGAATAAGTAAATATTTAAAGCTTACTTTTAAAATATTTTTCTGAATTTTACAATTTATATGCAATGTTAAATGTTTTTATATGGTCATTTACAAAATAATTCTAAGTGCATACATTCTACTTTTAGACTAGATAAAATCTAAGTTATTTTCACAATGGCTACATAAAAAACTTTGTAAACATTTTTCCGCAGGTTTTAAGGATTTTTACAAAGGGAAATATTTATCGCCACAAATGTGCTTTTGTCTTTTAAAATCGAACTGAGAATTCTAACTAAAAATGTTAAAAAGTTAAAAACAATGAGTTAAAGTAACATTTTACAATTTATTGAGTAGCCTACTGTAATGTGCAGATTATATTTTTTTTCTTCGCTCAATAATTTTAAATATTAAGTACTTTCATTTTCATCATCAAAAAGAAGTTTAAAAAAAAATAGCGTTAAGATAATAATAATAACTTTAACATCTTTAGAGACAGACTTGTTAAAGGACTAAATAAATTATCAATTAATTTGTACCTTAAACTTTGTCCGTTTTATATTCATATTATGCATTTCGGATGCAAACCACATCCTTCATCAGATGATTCGTGACTGTCCTCGCTGTCTGTGTTTATGTTGCTTTCTTCTTGGGTTCCTCTCTTCGTTTCACTTCGTTTTCCTTGGGTTTTAAAGATTAGATGGTTCCAGTTATTGGGGATAGTAGCATGTTCACGTTCATTGATTGCTGTCGTGTTAGTAAGGATTTCGAGGGATTCTCTTTTTAGGGCGTAGCTGTGATTATTGTAGTTAGCGATTTTTTTAGTTGTTATGGTGTTAATATCTATGGGGTTAGAGGAGTGGGTAGAAGCAAGAGCTGTTGAGTGGCGGTTATATTTTAGGTCGGCTTTATGTTCTTTTTCTCGTTCAAAGATTTTTCGTTTTGTAACTCCGATGTAACATGCCTGTGAATTATTAATATGTTTGAAGTCTATTTTGTAAATCCCTGCGGTTGATCGGCTATCGATTATGTCTTTTTCGTTGCGGATGTGTTGGAAGATATTGCGATTTGGTTTTATTGGGATATTGATATTATGTTTTTTAGCTTCGTTTTGGATTTTTATACTATTGCCGTTACAGAATGGGATGGATGTAGTAAATTTTTTTCTTTCTTTTTGGGCGCTATCGATTTTATTTAGTTGTTTTATACGTTTATTGTACAATTTATTTACAATATTTTTTGGGTAGTTTGCTTTGTGAACTATGGATTTTATATATTTGAGTTCTTCATTTAGGAGTTTTTTGTTTGAGCATATTAGAATTGCGCGATTAATATAGGAACGTATGGCGGCTTGTTTATATGGAAGGGGGGTATTACAGCGGTTATTTATAATTTCAATATTAGAGGTTGGTTTTCTATATATAGTTGTGTCGATGGAATTGTTTGGGTTTTTTATGATTTTTATATCGAGATAGTTTATTATGTTATTGTTTTCTTCTTCTATTGTAAATTTTATATTTTTGTCAAGGTTATTAAGTTCATTTAAGATATCGGTAACGTTGGTGTTATTTGGAAAAATTGTAAATATGTCATCTACGTATCTAGTCCAGATTTTGCTGTTTTTCATAATTTTGGTTGCTGCATTTTCAAGATGTCTCATTTTAATTTCTGCAAGAGTCCCTGATATAGGTGACCCCATAGGTATGCCTTGTTTTTGCCGGTAAATTTGGTTATTGAATTGGAAGTATGATTCGTTAAGTAGCAGGTTGCTAGTCCTAATTAATGTGTCGCTAATTATTGCCCTAATTAGCGACACATTAATTAGGACTAGCAACCTGCTACTTAACGAATCATACTTCCAATTCAATAACCAAATTTACCGGCAAAAACAAGGCATACCTATGGGGTCACCTATATCAGGGACTCTTGCAGAAATTAAAATGAGACATCTTGAAAATGCAGCAACCAAAATTATGAAAAACAGCAAAATCTGGACTAGATACGTAGATGACATATTTACAATTTTTCCAAATAACACCAACGTTACCGATATCTTAAATGAACTTAATAACCTTGACAAAAATATAAAATTTACAATAGAAGAAGAAAACAATAACATAATAAACTATCTCGATATAAAAATCATAAAAAACCCAAACAATTCCATCGACACAACTATATATAGAAAACCAACCTCTAATATTGAAATTATAAATAACCGCTGTAATACCCCCCTTCCATATAAACAAGCCGCCATACGTTCCTATATTAATCGCGCAATTCTAATATGCTCAAACAAAAAACTCCTAAATGAAGAACTCAAATATATAAAATCCATAGTTCACAAAGCAAACTACCCAAAAAATATTGTAAATAAATTGTACAATAAACGTATAAAACAACTAAATAAAATCGATAGCGCCCAAAAAGAAAGAAAAAAATTTACTACATCCATCCCATTCTGTAACGGCAATAGTATAAAAATCCAAAACGAAGCTAAAAAACATAATATCAATATCCCAATAAAACCAAATCGCAATATCTTCCAACACATCCGCAACGAAAAAGACATAATCGATAGCCGATCAACCGCAGGGATTTACAAAATAGACTTCAAACATATTAATAATTCACAGGCATGTTACATCGGAGTTACAAAACGAAAAATCTTTGAACGAGAAAAAGAACATAAAGCCGACCTAAAATATAACCGCCACTCAACAGCTCTTGCTTCTACCCACTCCTCTAACCCCATAGATATTAACACCATAACAACTAAAAAAATCGCTAACTACAATAATCACAGCTACGCCCTAAAAAGAGAATCCCTCGAAATCCTTACTAACACGACAGCAATCAATGAACGTGAACATGCTACTATCCCCAATAACTGGAACCATCTAATCTTTAAAACCCAAGGAAAACGAAGTGAAACGAAGAGAGGAACCCAAGAAGAAAGCAACATAAACACAGACAGCGAGGACAGTCACGAATCATCTGATGAAGGATGTGGTTTGCATCCGAAATGCATAATATGAATATAAAACGGACAAAGTTTAAGGTACAAATTAATTGATAATATATTAATGTCCTATAATAATAAAACGAATTAGGACTAAATAAAGTTACATATTTAAACACAAAAGTTTAAAAGCACTCAATTCAATCATGAAAGAACAACAATCTAAAATCACATTAGTATTTTATATTAAATGCGAATGTAATTGATTAGTATTCAACACATTTTAATGATAAAAATATGGTTATTATTTAAAATATGCAAAACTAATTATATTTTCTAAGTTAGTCTAAAATGATACCAAAATATTGCAAGAAAAGTAAATAATTATACTTCTAATAAAGATAAATGAATTCAACTTTTTTTATTTTTCTTATTTATTTTTTTTTTTTGTGTAAAGTGCGCAAAAGAGATGTCAGGAGGAATGTGTAACGTAAATATTCCACGATGTAAACTGTAAACAAATCGCTGGCGAGATGCACAGACAGAATGAATGTCAAAAAGATTTTGCAAAAGCAAGCTACTCATTTTATCGCCAATTCGCTAACAGGTTGCTATAAGAACTGATAACCAATCAACAATGGTGTTATAAACTTTCAGTGTAAGTTGAATTCTGATTGGTTCGGCTCCATAGTACCACATTGCATCCACAGACGCTAGTAGACTATGTGGACGCACGCAGCACATGCAAAACCCTGTCAGGCAACCCTCGGACCTTTATTGGCTGATGGAAAGGGAAGGAAGGAACCTTTTCCCCTAATGACTTATCAGTAAATCGTTACAATTCGCCCGTCGTTTGATTGACAGGTAAAGAGAGGGGTGCAATTGACCTTCGTCCGAAAAATCCCAAGCGGTGCAACTCGCCCGAGATTAGAAGAACAAAGGAAGGAGGTCAGGTGCAATTCGCCCGCCATTTGATTGACAGATTAAGAGAGGGGTGCAATTGACCCTCGTCCCTTTGAGAAGCCGTGGTAGATAGATAGTAAAACATTGAGCTGGGAACTGGAAGATTTCACGTTCGATACCCAGACGAGGCAAAAACCGCCTTGTATATTTAATTCACTATAATTTATGCATATAAAATCTGTCGTGGCTTTCAATATCATCCATGTTCCGTACAGTCAATACTTCCCCGAAAGATCAAATTCCAGCAAAAGGGTGTGTGTGTGGGGGGGGGATTTTAGTAGACACCTTGTCTAACATAGGGCGCCGTCTAACTCTCTGCACACAGGCGCCTGACACTGCTGGCGCGCCCCTGATGATTTGAAATACTAATGGTAATATTTAATAACAAAGCACCTCAAAACTGGCGTTGTAAAAAATATTACTTACAAATTTTGAATAAACACCATAAAATGCAATAAACTCGCAACAATTGTTTCGGGTCGAAAAAACACACGACCCTTCATCAGGCGAATAAAGTAAGCACGAGTGCTGCAGTCAAAGCGGCAACAGTGCGTTGCAATAAACCCGAAACAATTGTTGCGAGTTTATTGCATTTTATGGTGTTTATTCAAAGTTTGTAAGTAATACTAATGGTAATGCCTAATAATAATTTTTTAGAACCATTCCTTTGTAATAAACGAATTAAATTTGAAAGTGCTATATATGTATATATTTAATGATGAAATAGAGTGCATTTTAGTATTTTTCTGCAAAGGCAAGGGAATTTTTTTTTTAATCGTGTCAAAATATGAGAATCTTGAAACATCTGACACAATTTTATAGTGATAGTAAATGTTTTAAATATATATGTTTGTTATTTACTGCATTACAGTTATGAAAATTTGCATAAGTATATGAAAATTTCTTGAAAACTATCTAAATAAGAAATTATATATGTATATAATATATATATATATAAATATATATATATATATATATATATATTAATGCTGCTTGCTTATTAATTTATAATTTTTTTCACTGGATTTCACATTATTACAGTTTTTAACAATGTATTCTAAACATACTTTGATATTGCTTTGTGATTTTTTAAAAATGTAATTGAATGTTTGAATGCTGAAATTTAATTCAAATCTTTAACATTCAAACATTTAAAAAAAAAAAAAAAAAAAAAAAACTTATTGATGAATACACCATACTTAGATTATATTATTAAATTGTGGTAGATAAAATGTGCCGGGATCGACCCAGGTTTCAGTTTCCCCAGGACCCTTTAGGAGTTTTCCGTGGTTTTCTCGAAAACTAGCATAAATACGAGGCTGGGTTCCTCCCCCCCCCCCCCCCCCACACACACACTTACAAAGACAACTACGAAGGCCTAGGACCCAAGTGTATTAATCAGCCTTAAGCCACACATAATTTTAAATTGCAATACTTTAAAACCGAAGGAAGTAAAGAAAAATTTATTATAGCAGGAAGCATTTTTTAAATATTAAAAATTTTACTTAATTTAAACAGTCCTAGTAAAATTTTCATGTACGTAATATTGTTTCATTGCAATGCCAATGCATACAGATTTTTTATAATTCTGAGACTATGAAAAAAAAAAAAAATCTACAGTTACTGAACTTAGGGAACCTCAAAACATACAGAAGCATTAAAATTTCAAAGTCGGACTTTTGACGTGATCACAATATTTTCCTCAAATATGTATGTACAAAAAGTAAAAAATTGTTATAATGTCCATAATTTGCCTTTTTAATTTGTGTATTATTTTAGGGTTGTTATTCCCAAATAAAGATTTATCATTCTAATATATGTTGAAAAGTTTAAAAAATATATAGGTTTTTGGTATATTTATACGTTTTATGGCTTCCTAAATTCATTTTTCTGTTTTTATAAAGATGTGTGTATGTGTCTGAGTGAACACAATAGTATTTAAATTTTTATCTGATTACTATATTTTATTGCAGATGTATAGGTAATAATTGTATATATATGTGTGCATTTGTAAAACAGTAATCAAAAAGAAAATAATAATAATAATAATAATAATTTTTTTAAAGGAATTTTTTAGTGTGAGTACAAAGCGTAGATATATATATATATAACTGTTTTAACTGGTAAGGATAATATAAATATTTTTTTTTTCTATCCCGTATTCAGGCAAGTATTGGAAAAGATCGGGAATAAATTAGAATGGCTTGATCGACGATCGCAACATGGCATCTCCACTATACCAGCTTAGAGAACAGAACCTTTCGGCTTCAAATGGAGCAAAAATATAAAGGAAAAAAAATAAGAATTAATTAGCAGGGAGCATCAAAACATCCCCCCTCCCTCCAAAAGAAAAAAAATTAAAATATTTAATTTTTTTTTTTTTTTTTTTTTTAATTTTCAAGCATATAATTCTAAGACAATTATTTTTTTTTTTTTAAAGTTAAACATTTACATAAAGAAAATTTTTAATGTACGTACAAAACGTAGATATTATTAAAAAATAAAATAAAATAAAATAAAAAATATTTCAGATACTAATGTAATAAGTACTTAAAATGATTTCAGATATCCGCGTTTGTAATGATCGATAGATGGCACTCTTTCAGCTCTTGTTGTTAGTAAATATTACAGCCACGTGTATAAATTTTTGTTCTTTTTGTTATTCTACTTAATATTCGTACTATAATTTCTCCGCCATTACATCATGGAAAATTGATTGCTTTTGGGAAAAAATATTTCAGTTTATTCAAAGTTCGATCGAAAGTAGATATTTAACTGAAGCTGAACAAATATTAGTTTCAATTTCAAATCATCTGATTAATTCTTTACTTCCATTAGCCGAAGCAACTGAAATTTTAAATTAGTCATTTGGAAATAAATGGAAGCTTAATTCTGGATTTCTTGGTCCTTTGGAGTTACACTGGAGCACACAACAGTATGTGTTATCTTTTTTTACCGGATTTATTCATTTTTATTCAATAAATATATGTGAAACTAAATATCGGCTAGCAATGGCGGCCTGATGGAATTCGAATTAAAGCATGTTTATTGTAATTTCCCCTTAGCCCACCAGAGGGCGAGCATTTCATTACAATCGTGGATAGATTTGTTTTTCCAAGCACAATTATTAAATATTCCTTATATACAGTTTCCTCTTATCTTTATTATTATTATTATTATTTGACTTATTTCAAATTGATTTTTATGTCAATAAGTAGTGACTTTTTTTTTTTTTTTTTTTTTAATAAAAAAGAAATGGAATATCTTTTTTTTTTTTTTTTTTTTTTTTTTTTTGTATTCATTTTAAATTTGTTAAAACATTTTTAGTAGAAAAATTTTAAATAGCTGAACTTTCTGGAATAAATGTAAAAATAAATAATTTTTTATCTACAAATAATCGTCTTAAAACATTCTACATGTATAATAAACAGTTTTCTGCATTACAAGGATTACAAGACAGATGTCATAAAAATAATTCGTTAAATTGTCAAAAAGCTTTGTGTGTAAGTAAGTACAACTAGTGCACCAAGCAGAGAAGAGGGTAGCTATGCCTTGTACGGTGTTTCTATTGTTCATGTTCTCGTATGGACAGCCGCTATTGATAGAGCAGGCGCACGAGACGTCACTGCGACAGATGATTCCTCATGTACAGTAGTGGACAAAATTGTGGAAACCCTTTGAAAAAAGTTTATTTTAGTAGGGAGCCTGTATACTCAGGGAGACGACACGCGGGAGCAAACATCTTATTGGTTATGACCTGTTTTTTACCGCCTTGGGCTATTTCCAGTTTCTTGGCAATTGGAATAGCAGTGAGTTGAGAAGCAACTCAGAAACAAAAGCTTATTTCTATTATAATGAATTAAGATATCAATTATTATTACTAGAATATTATTTAAGTGACATTAAATTTTTATTTTGACTGATTTTTATGCAGAAAATCCTGTCTAGTTTTGAGATATTAGCATGTTTTTGTGGCTGATCACCATTCGCATTCGTTTTCAATATTTGAAAGTAATGTTTACGAACTTTTTCTTAAAATATTTCTACCCTAAACAGCAATTTAAATATGCTACAAGCAATAAAGTTTTACATACTGTATTTTACAACTTATTAAATGTGTTTTAATATGAAAGAAATGTCATTTTGCTGCATGAGAGCATGTTGGCGATGTTTGAGCCGTTACTGGCAGAGCCTGATTATCGCAAGGGCAAACGGGGCAGTTGCCCCGGGCCCCCACTTAAAGGGGCCCCCAAATCATACTCATCAGTTTATTGTACTTTTTTTTCCCCTAACTCTTCTGATAAACATTTTTGTTGTATTGGAAATATAATTCTTTTTTTCCCTAAAATTAAATAAAGGATTTTATTGTTATTAAGCTGATTGGCTATTAAATTATAGGGTAAATAAAAATAATTATAAGATAAAAAAAAACTTTTTATATACCATGTTTTAAATTTTCTGAGGAATCATAGAGCTCTTATCAATGTGCATAAAACTTTTAAAGTGATAATGACGTCAATTTTTGTGAGATGCATAATTTAAACTTTTCATAATTTTTTAACGTTCACGTTTAATTAAATGTATTTATTTTTATGTCGAAAGAAAATGGACTCGTTAATTTTTTTGGCAACAATTAAAATATAGCTACTATTTTAATGGTTATTTTAACACTATGAGGATGTTATTATTTTCATATTTTAATTAATTATAAGAAAACTAATCAAAAATTCGAAAATCGGACTTCGAAGTATTGTGTTGTCACCGGGTTCTGAGCTACTGTGAAAGTTTCAAATGTCTAGCTAGTAGGAAAGTTTGTTAAAATTCGATTGCAAGATTTGTACCGGACAAACAAACAAGAATAGAAGTTAATAAAAACATGGTAATAATTATGTTATACAGTTAACATTCATAATAAAAAAATAAAAAAATGTCAATTTATTTTAATTAAATTATTATATTTTGCATCATTTTAATGAAAACTCATAACTTTCAATGTGATTTATTGTTTTGTAAATTAGGGTGATTATTGAATAAATTTTTTTATTGTACTGGAAGTGTAATTCCTGTTTTTTTTCTTTTTTTTTTTTTTTTTCCCCTCCCTAAAATTTATTTTAAACATTGAAGCAATTGTTATTTTTTAATACTTTACACTTATGTTTACTCTTAAATTGCACTTTATGAATTATATAAAAATGTAATTTCTTGTTCTGAAATAAGATTATTTTGGTTTTTCCAAATTTTTGGAAATGTGCTTTAATAAAATCATCTAACTGTGATTGCAAAGTATCAAATATTCTTTTTAATTTTTAGTCTCCATAGGAATACTGACATTCTTATCAATTGCATTAATAAATTAAAAATAACATAGTTATATATGGTTCATGGGAAATAATTTTCCATAAAAGAATGAAATAAAAAGTAATTACTACTGATTTTGCCACAGTAAATTTCATTTTTACACCCAAAAGTGAATTATGGCTTAAAGGTCATGCAAATTTGAAAGAGTTAACTGTATTCATAAACATAAGTAATATCTTTTATTTATAAAATCAACATTTTGACATATTAAATTATAAGTAAAAATATGGATTTTTGACGGTTTTGACAGAATGCTTTTGACATGCTGTTTAACCCTTTCAGGGGCACTAAGTAAAAATGATTGAATTTCCTTTTAAATATATATTACCTCATAAAGTAAACATCCCCTACAAGTCATATTTGATGAAGAAAAAAATTCAGCATGTGGGAATTTTTTTGTGGGTGGTGGCTAGACGTTCTAGCCACTGCGCACATACGTCATGTACCTTAATTTTCGTATGGAAATAAATATTTATATATTTAAGGAATAAAAATTGAAACTATGCCTTGAAAATGTAATTATAATAATACAATGTAACAATAATTAATTATTACTTAAATTATAATGCTTCTTTATCCTTTTTTAATGATTTATTATACATATATACACACATATATGGGCTGTTTAATATTTGTTTAGAAACCTCTATGCATTAGTAATAAGAAAAAATTATTCACTATTTAAGGAATAAAAATTATAGTTATTCAATTATATTGTAAGTGCAATAAATTTTGAAATTGATTCAGTACATAAACTAAAAGACATAATTTCTTACCTTCATATTGTAATGAAATAATCAATTCACAAACTGCATACACAGAAATATGAAAACTTTAAAAGTATTATTGTTCTTTAAAATTTGTTTGTTCCTGATTCAGATACTGCAGAATCATCATCTGAGGGTAGCTCTTCAAACAGAGCAATAGCTTCATCCAAAGATAAGCCTTTTCTAGGCATTATTGTGTTAAAAATTAAGATATATACATTTAATTTAAGATTATTTAGAGAAATTAACTAAATTTAAAAGCTGTGGAAATAAAAATTTATTTTTAAAAATCACGATATAAGAGCAATAGGAAAAAGCAGCCTCTTTCTATACTGTAAACAGAAATACTGAATAGCTTTTTTGTAAGAACCCTCCCACGCTTGTTTACATCTGTATTTACATTCTGATATCCCTTACTGTTTATATTTATCACAGTTCACTAACCCCAAAAGACCCTCTTTGTTTATTTCAAAGGAAAAGAAATTCGAGATTCTTTTCCCCAGCAGAACCTGTCTTATGGTATCTCCCCTGACATATGTGTGCGGTGGCTAGAGGGTCTATCCACCTAAAAGATGCTCCTAAAAATCAAACTAAACTTAATGATCTAAGATAATATGTAAATCTGTTGTATTTAAAAGGTGCATTACAGTATATTTACACTACCAAATACTTTTGAATAAAAAATTATTTTTCATAAAAATATATAAAAGAAACTTCAAAATTTTTTCCCGCAACTTGTCCATTTAAAAAAGTCATAGGCACATCCTGCTTAAAGTTACTGTAGTGCTGCCGTCTCTATTTCAATTTTAGAAGTACACATTAACTTTTCATAATGGTGGATAGAAAAAGTAGCCACTGCACACCGAGAGAAAAATTTCTAAAGTAGGTGGATAGACCCTCTAGCCACCGCCCCTGAAAGGGTTAAACATAAAAAAATTATCACACGTCAAAAACTTATCAACCCTGGATATGATAACTATACATTAGCTGTGTAAAAATTAGATATTTTTAGACTTATGTAAAGAGAAAAATTTCGTACAGAAATAGAGGGGGCCCCCAAATGATAATCTGCCCCGGGGCCCCCTCTGGGGTTAGTCGGGCTCTGGTTACTGGCTATATTTATTTTCGCCAAATCGAAATTTTAAACATCGGCCCTTTTAAAGAATATAGCGTCTATTACTAAAAGGTTTTACATTTTTAAATATCTCTTTAAATTATTTTATGGCATTTCCTTAGATTTATATTCATATTAAATAATATTAGACATTTTTCATATTTGTCTTATATTTTCTGTTATTCATTTATATAAAAATGATATTGAGGCTCATTTTTTTTAATTGTTAAATTGACTTTTAATTAAAATAAGAAGTTATATAATTGTAATTATTATTAATAAAATCCCAATATCAAAAATCAAACTATATTAAAAAACTGAAATCTGAAAAAATACTTGCTTTTTGAAAAATTATTAATTTAAATTTTTACTATTATAAGTAATGAAAAGTTTAGAGGCATTGTTCAAAATACATTTTGGAACTAGATCATGCAAATATTAAATCAAAAATTTTCTCTACAAATAATTTAATTTTCAGTGTGTAGATGCGTTTTATTTCATTAAACAAACTTTTAGATAGTCTCAAAGAATCAAAATTTTACTTTAGCCCAAGCAAAGAAACGTAATAATAAATAAATCTTTGTTTTATAGATTTATTTGTCGATGAGATAATAGTACCTAATTTCAGCAAATTTATTACGTTTTTTCCTCATGCTGATTCAAATTGTTTATCGTCGATTTACATGATATATTATAATAATAATTGCATATATACCGGGTGATTCAAAATAGATGTTACAGCAATTATCTCGTAAACTAAGAAAGATAGAAACAAACTTCCAATTACAAAATTAGAGCAAATTAAGAGTAGATTTCAGATATGGCACTTTTTTGTCAAAGGGGCTGTATACATATTAAATACGAAATTTAATTTTTATACGGCCCCTCCTATCGTATGACTTATATTTAGAAAAATATTCCCCTCGCTCTAACAAGCAAAATAAAAAAAAAAATTATCTCTCTAAGTCAAAATCTCGCTGAGTTATTGCAATTTGAAAATGATGACTTACACCACTTTTTTTTCAATTTTGGCATCTATTTTTCGACGCCAACGGGCTGACTTTAGGGGGTTATCTATGAGTTGAGAAAAATTAAAAAAAGATCCTTTATTTTAAAATAGCAACTAAAATCGTTCAAACACGTGAAATCAACAATTTTAAGAATTTAATGCAAATTTACATTATTTCGTATTGTTAAAAAATTTAATAGTTAAATTTCTTAGGGGTCACCTGCAAATTAAAACACGTTAAGAGAGAGAAAAAACTAAAAGACTAGCAAAACCGTGTGAAATTTTTGCGCTTTATTTTTACCACTTTCCATCATGGTTGATAAATTTAATGACTTCGGTTCTTTAACAATTCCAGCAAGATTGAAAAGTGTTAATGGTGTTAATGACTTCGATTTGTCTGTCTGTCCATCCGTCCTTCTGTGTGTCTGCGCTCTAACTCCCGTGAATATTCATAGAATTTCCTGAAACTGATATATGTTATTTGAGTTCACTATCGGATGTTCCTTATTGAAAATGGAGTGAATACATCTGCTAGCTTGTGCACAGGGACACCCGAAAGTATTCCAAAGCATTGTGTTCTATGAGAGGTATTTTTATAAACCATATTTTAATACCTTTAACTTACGCATATATTAATAAAATTGAAATATGTTATTATAGTTTTCTATCGGATATTTTCTATAGAAAATGGAGTAAACACCATCACTGGTTTGTATAAAGGGACACCCGAAAGTATTCCAAAGCATTGAGTTCTATGTGAAGATATTTCTACAAACCAAAATTTAATTACTTTGCATAAATATTAATGAAATTGAAGTATGTTATTCATATGCACAAAAGAATGCTTTCTATACTGTACAGTACGATTAACATTAGATTTACAGAGCACGCAAAAATATTCAGTTACGTTAAGGGTTATTATTGGACATTTTCTGGAATTGTATTTTCGTTTACATTAAACATTTTCTAACAATTTTTAACTGCGAATAGGATTTCAATTTGCATTTTTTTTTTTTTTTTTTTTTTTTTGGTCTGACTGTCTATTTGTCCGTCTGCCCGCCCCCAGCGTCTGTAAATATTTTCAGAAATGATATATGTTATTCAGGTTTACTATATGATATTCCCTATTTAAAATGACATTAATTAATTCTTTACAATTGGTTTATGTACAGGAACGCACAAAAAATGCCAATGTATTGCGTTTTGGGACAGATATTCTTATGAATTACATTTAAATAACTTTATACTGTAAAACTCATAAGGAAATTCATATTTATTGTTAATATTCTAAAATAATGTTTTGTATAGAGTATGATATGGTATAGATGTATAATTCTATGCCAGGGGGTTACCGCCCTTCTCAACCCCCGTTTAATTATAGTGCCTATACTTATCAAAACAAAAATCAAGTGTGTTACCAATTTCCTTGAAACTTGCAAACCTTCATCAACTTTTCAAGTGGCAACTAGATATGGCATCCAAAGTACCAAATTCGCCTTTCCTGTACTTATTAGTTTCTCATACCCATAAGGTAGAGAAAGTATTGTTTTTGCGCCAAATTTTCGAAAGTGAGTTTTTGTTATATTTAGACGTTTTGAGGTTCCCTGAATATGAAATTCGTGTTTTTAGCGGTTGGTCTGTATGTGTGTCTGTCTGTTATCAGTTTATCTCAAGAACAAATTGCAGCAGACATTCCAAACTTGGTATTTTAAATATGCATCATATAGGAATGCTACACTAAGCTTTTCATTGAGATGAAGCAAATGGTTCGTGTACAGAGACACTCAAGAATATTCAAATACATTACGTCTATGGGGGAAATTGCAGGTAAGTAGAGTTTAACACCTATAGGCTGCACTAAACCAAATGAAATGAATATATATTTTTTATATGCATAAAAACATGCCTCATGCAGAATATGGCAGGGAAATCATTCACTGTTCATTTACAGGGCTACACAAAATAACTAGATTACAATGCGACAATAGCTGAAAATTGATGGAAGTGCATTTTAGGTTGTGCCGTATATTATTACTATAGGTTTATATTTAGGTGCACTTTGTGGTTTGTACATATTTTTCAAAAGATATACAGGGTTGCAAATATTTAACGGCCCTCTTCACTTACCGTCGCCCGAAGCCCGAGCCAATGTAATTCTATGGGGAAATTTTCTTTACAAATAACTTATTAACTAATACATATTTTTAAATTCTGTTTTCACATTCAGAAAATTCCCAACTGTTAAATTGTCGGACCTTTTTTAAAAATGTATTTTTTTAATTTTTAATATTTTATTTTGAAATTGCAAAATTAAAAATTTTACATATTGAAAATTCGTATTTTACAGCTTCAAAATAAAATATAAAAAATTAAAAAAACAATTTTTTAAAAAAGGTCCGTCAATTTAACAGCTGGGAATTTTCAAAATGTGAAAACGAATTTAAAAATATGTATTAGTTAATAAGTTATTTGTAAAGAAAGATTTCCCATAGAATAACATTAGCTTCGGCTTCCGGCGGCGGTGAGTGAAGAGGGACCTTAAGCTATAATATTCTTTTTTATTGTTAGTGAAAGCGCTTTACTATAATATTTTACCATGTCCAGGAAAGCTGCTCAGGAATGAAAATGAATTCCTCATAGACATATGATAAATATGTATGTTTTTAAGCTAAATATGCATCGCTTGTGTTTTGTGTATTTACACGCTTTAAGGCTTCCTTATTACCAAAGCCATATTTTTTAATGTTTGATTATTGCCTGCGTCGAAAAATTTCAGGAAACGAATAATTTCCGGAGATCCCCCCTCACACAGAACTAATTATCATTAAAACTCTTCCGAAGCCTAATTTGAATTATTTTAACGTAGGTTTACATAACAGTACTCTTTATGTTACCTCTTAATTTCCAACCTGTATTTATGGTATTAAATTTCAGGGTAATAGAAAGTCGTGTGAGTGGCACACCAGATTATTTGTTGTTAAATTATGCTGATAATTCATATATATACAGATCAACGAATAAAAATTTACCTTTCGTATTCAGGAGACCTCAAAATGGGATATCTCTCCAAAAGCTACTTTGTTTACAGTATGGGTATGAGAAATTAATTTTGCGTTCTGTGTCAGCAGTGTTCTTCGAAAAAAAAAATGCAGCAAACACTTAGACCAATTACATTTAGTAATAATAATAATAATAAATATTTACCTTAATTTTGGGTAGCCCTGTATATTGTCTATAAACTATATACACATGACTTTGTGTACGTAAATTTAGTGTTAAATGTAAAACAAGTAACACAAAATGA
>CAWVNO010002227.1:0-41208 GCA_963930645.1 Salticus scenicus | reverse complement strand
AAAGATATTCTAGTTTCATAACAGACCAGCAGGGACCTGCCAAAGTTAAACCATTTGGCCAGGAGAGCCCTTTTATGCAGACTTTTGCCAGATTTCGATACCCAAAATTTTTGCGATTTTCGCAGAATTTTTTTCAAAAGCCGATTCCAAAGCAACTAATAGAGCTTTGCGATCGCAATCACTTCCAGAATCTGCCCCACGAAGTCTACTTTCATGATAAAGCACGAGGGACCTGCCAAAGTTAAACCATTTGGCCAGGAGAGCCCTTTTTTGAAGGCATGTGCTCGATTTCGTCGCGAAATTTTTTTGGCGAATTTTACGACATCTCATTTTTAAAAGTCGATTCCACAGCTACTAATAGAGCTTTGCGATCGCAATCACTTCCAGAATGTGCAAAAGATATTCTAGTTTCATAACAGACCAGCAGGGACCTGCCAAAGTTAAACCATTTGGCCAGGAGAGCCCTTTTATGCAGACTTTTGCCAGATTTCGATACCCAAAATTTTTGCGATTTTCGCAGAATTTTTTTCAAAAGCCGATTCCAAAGCAACTAATAGAGCTTTGCGATCGCAATCACTTCCAGAATCTGCCCCACGAAGTCTACTTTCATGATAAAGCACGAGGGACCTGCCAAAGTTAAACCATTTGGCCAGGAGAGCCCTTTTTTGAAGGCATGTGCTCGATTTCGTCGCGAAATTTTTTTGGCGAATTTTACGACATCTCATTTTTAAAAGTCGATTCCACAGCTACTAATAGAGCTTTGCGATCGCAATCACTTCCAGAATGTGCAAAAGATATTCTAGTTTCATAACAGACCAGCAGGGACCTGCCAAAGTTAAACCATTTGGCCAGGAGAGCCCTTTTATGCAGACTTTTGCCAGATTTCGATACCCAAAATTTTTGCGATTTTCGCAGAATTTTTTTCAAAAGCCGATTCCAAAGCAACTAATAGAGCTTTGCGATCGCAATCACTTCCAGAATCTGCCCCACGAAGTCTACTTTCATGATAAAGCACGAGGGACCTGCCAAAGTTAAACCATTTGGCCAGGAGAGCCCTTTTTTGAAGGCATGTGCTCGATTTCGTCGCGAAATTTTTTTGGCGAATTTTACGACATCTCATTTTTAAAAGTCGATTCCACAGCTACTAATAGAGCTTTGCGATCGCAATCACTTCCAGAATGTGCAAAAGATATTCTAGTTTCATAACAGACCAGCAGGGACCTGCCAAAGTTAAACCATTTGGCCAGGAGAGCCCTTTTATGCAGACTTTTGCCAGATTTCGATACCCAAAATTTTTGCGATTTTCGCAGAATTTTTTTCAAAAGCCGATTCCAAAGCAACTAATAGAGCTTTGCGATCGCAATCACTTCCAGAATCTGCCCCACGAAGTCTACTTTCATGATAAAGCACGAGGGACCTGCCAAAGTTAAACCATTTGGCCAGGAGAGCCCTTTTTTGAAGGCATGTGCTCGATTTCGTCGCGAAATTTTTTTGGCGAATTTTACGACATCTCATTTTTAAAAGTCGATTCCACAGCTACTAATAGAGCTTTGCGATCGCAATCACTTCCAGAATGTGCAAAAGATATTCTAGTTTCATAACAGACCAGCAGGGACCTGCCAAAGTTAAACCATTTGGCCAGGAGAGCCCTTTTATGCAGACTTTTGCCAGATTTCGATACCCAAAATTTTTGCGATTTTCGCAGAATTTTTTTCAAAAGCCGATTCCAAAGCAACTAATAGAGCTTTGCGATCGCAATCACTTCCAGAATCTGCCCCACGAAGTCTACTTTCATGATAAAGCACGAGGGACCTGCCAAAGTTAAACCATTTGGCCAGGAGAGCCCTTTTTTGAAGGCATGTGCTCGATTTCGTCGCGAAATTTTTTTGGCGAATTTTACGACATCTCATTTTTAAAAGTCGATTCCACAGCTACTAATAGAGCTTTGCGATCGCAATCACTTCCAGAATGTGCAAAAGATATTCTAGTTTCATAACAGACCAGCAGGGACCTGCCAAAGTTAAACCATTTGGCCAGGAGAGCCCTTTTATGCAGACTTTTGCCAGATTTCGATACCCAAAATTTTTGCGATTTTCGCAGAATTTTTTTCAAAAGCCGATTCCAAAGCAACTAATAGAGCTTTGCGATCGCAATCACTTCCAGAATCTGCCCCACGAAGTCTACTTTCATGATAAAGCACGAGGGACCTGCCAAAGTTAAACCATTTGGCCAGGAGAGCCCTTTTTTGAAGGCATGTGCTCGATTTCGTCGCGAAATTTTTTTGGCGAATTTTACGACATCTCATTTTTAAAAGTCGATTCCACAGCTACTAATAGAGCTTTGCGATCGCAATCACTTCCAGAATGTGCAAAAGATATTCTAGTTTCATAACAGACCAGCAGGGACCTGCCAAAGTTAAACCATTTGGCCAGGAGAGCCCTTTTATGCAGACTTTTGCCAGATTTCGATACCCAAAATTTTTGCGATTTTCGCAGAATTTTTTTCAAAAGCCGATTCCAAAGCAACTAATAGAGCTTTGCGATCGCAATCACTTCCAGAATCTGCCCCACGAAGTCTACTTTCATGATAAAGCACGAGGGACCTGCCAAAGTTAAACCATTTGGCCAGGAGAGCCCTTTTTTGAAGGCATGTGCTCGATTTCGTCGCGAAATTTTTTTGGCGAATTTTACGACATCTCATTTTTAAAAGTCGATTCCACAGCTACTAATAGAGCTTTGCGATCGCAATCACTTCCAGAATGTGCAAAAGATATTCTAGTTTCATAACAGACCAGCAGGGACCTGCCAAAGTTAAACCATTTGGCCAGGAGAGCCCTTTTATGCAGACTTTTGCCAGATTTCGATACCCAAAATTTTTGCGATTTTCGCAGAATTTTTTTCAAAAGCCGATTCCAAAGCAACTAATAGAGCTTTGCGATCGCAATCACTTCCAGAATCTGCCCCACGAAGTCTACTTTCATGATAAAGCACGAGGGACCTGCCAAAGTTAAACCATTTGGCCAGGAGAGCCCTTTTTTGAAGGCATGTGCTCGATTTCGTCGCGAAATTTTTTTGGCGAATTTTACGACATCTCATTTTTAAAAGTCGATTCCACAGCTACTAATAGAGCTTTGCGATCGCAATCACTTCCAGAATGTGCAAAAGATATTCTAGTTTCATAACAGACCAGCAGGGACCTGCCAAAGTTAAACCATTTGGCCAGGAGAGCCCTTTTATGCAGACTTTTGCCAGATTTCGATACCCAAAATTTTTGCGATTTTCGCAGAATTTTTTTCAAAAGCCGATTCCAAAGCAACTAATAGAGCTTTGCGATCGCAATCACTTCCAGAATCTGCCCCACGAAGTCTACTTTCATGATAAAGCACGAGGGACCTGCCAAAGTTAAACCATTTGGCCAGGAGAGCCCTTTTTTGAAGGCATGTGCTCGATTTCGTCGCGAAATTTTTTTGGCGAATTTTACGACATCTCATTTTTAAAAGTCGATTCCACAGCTACTAATAGAGCTTTGCGATCGCAATCACTTCCAGAATGTGCAAAAGATATTCTAGTTTCATAACAGACCAGCAGGGACCTGCCAAAGTTAAACCATTTGGCCAGGAGAGCCCTTTTATGCAGACTTTTGCCAGATTTCGATACCCAAAATTTTTGCGATTTTCGCAGAATTTTTTTCAAAAGCCGATTCCAAAGCAACTAATAGAGCTTTGCGATCGCAATCACTTCCAGAATCTGCCCCACGAAGTCTACTTTCATGATAAAGCACGAGGGACCTGCCAAAGTTAAACCATTTGGCCAGGAGAGCCCTTTTTTGAAGGCATGTGCTCGATTTCGTCGCGAAATTTTTTTGGCGAATTTTACGACATCTCATTTTTAAAAGTCGATTCCACAGCTACTAATAGAGCTTTGCGATCGCAATCACTTCCAGAATGTGCAAAAGATATTCTAGTTTCATAACAGACCAGCAGGGACCTGCCAAAGTTAAACCATTTGGCCAGGAGAGCCCTTTTATGCAGACTTTTGCCAGATTTCGATACCCAAAATTTTTGCGATTTTCGCAGAATTTTTTTCAAAAGCCGATTCCAAAGCAACTAATAGAGCTTTGCGATCGCAATCACTTCCAGAATCTGCCCCACGAAGTCTACTTTCATGATAAAGCACGAGGGACCTGCCAAAGTTAAACCATTTGGCCAGGAGAGCCCTTTTTTGAAGGCATGTGCTCGATTTCGTCGCGAAATTTTTTTGGCGAATTTTACGACATCTCATTTTTAAAAGTCGATTCCACAGCTACTAATAGAGCTTTGCGATCGCAATCACTTCCAGAATGTGCAAAAGATATTCTAGTTTCATAACAGACCAGCAGGGACCTGCCAAAGTTAAACCATTTGGCCAGGAGAGCCCTTTTATGCAGACTTTTGCCAGATTTCGATACCCAAAATTTTTGCGATTTTCGCAGAATTTTTTTCAAAAGCCGATTCCAAAGCAACTAATAGAGCTTTGCGATCGCAATCACTTCCAGAATCTGCCCCACGAAGTCTACTTTCATGATAAAGCACGAGGGACCTGCCAAAGTTAAACCATTTGGCCAGGAGAGCCCTTTTTTGAAGGCATGTGCTCGATTTCGTCGCGAAATTTTTTTGGCGAATTTTACGACATCTCATTTTTAAAAGTCGATTCCACAGCTACTAATAGAGCTTTGCGATCGCAATCACTTCCAGAATGTGCAAAAGATATTCTAGTTTCATAACAGACCAGCAGGGACCTGCCAAAGTTAAACCATTTGGCCAGGAGAGCCCTTTTATGCAGACTTTTGCCAGATTTCGATACCCAAAATTTTTGCGATTTTCGCAGAATTTTTTTCAAAAGCCGATTCCAAAGCAACTAATAGAGCTTTGCGATCGCAATCACTTCCAGAATCTGCCCCACGAAGTCTACTTTCATGATAAAGCACGAGGGACCTGCCAAAGTTAAACCATTTGGCCAGGAGAGCCCTTTTTTGAAGGCATGTGCTCGATTTCGTCGCGAAATTTTTTTGGCGAATTTTACGACATCTCATTTTTAAAAGTCGATTCCACAGCTACTAATAGAGCTTTGCGATCGCAATCACTTCCAGAATGTGCAAAAGATATTCTAGTTTCATAACAGACCAGCAGGGACCTGCCAAAGTTAAACCATTTGGCCAGGAGAGCCCTTTTATGCAGACTTTTGCCAGATTTCGATACCCAAAATTTTTGCGATTTTCGCAGAATTTTTTTCAAAAGCCGATTCCAAAGCAACTAATAGAGCTTTGCGATCGCAATCACTTCCAGAATCTGCCCCACGAAGTCTACTTTCATGATAAAGCACGAGGGACCTGCCAAAGTTAAACCATTTGGCCAGGAGAGCCCTTTTTTGAAGGCATGTGCTCGATTTCGTCGCGAAATTTTTTTGGCGAATTTTACGACATCTCATTTTTAAAAGTCGATTCCACAGCTACTAATAGAGCTTTGCGATCGCAATCACTTCCAGAATGTGCAAAAGATATTCTAGTTTCATAACAGACCAGCAGGGACCTGCCAAAGTTAAACCATTTGGCCAGGAGAGCCCTTTTATGCAGACTTTTGCCAGATTTCGATACCCAAAATTTTTGCGATTTTCGCAGAATTTTTTTCAAAAGCCGATTCCAAAGCAACTAATAGAGCTTTGCGATCGCAATCACTTCCAGAATCTGCCCCACGAAGTCTACTTTCATGATAAAGCACGAGGGACCTGCCAAAGTTAAACCATTTGGCCAGGAGAGCCCTTTTTTGAAGGCATGTGCTCGATTTCGTCGCGAAATTTTTTTGGCGAATTTTACGACATCTCATTTTTAAAAGTCGATTCCACAGCTACTAATAGAGCTTTGCGATCGCAATCACTTCCAGAATGTGCAAAAGATATTCTAGTTTCATAACAGACCAGCAGGGACCTGCCAAAGTTAAACCATTTGGCCAGGAGAGCCCTTTTATGCAGACTTTTGCCAGATTTCGATACCCAAAATTTTTGCGATTTTCGCAGAATTTTTTTCAAAAGCCGATTCCAAAGCAACTAATAGAGCTTTGCGATCGCAATCACTTCCAGAATCTGCCCCACGAAGTCTACTTTCATGATAAAGCACGAGGGACCTGCCAAAGTTAAACCATTTGGCCAGGAGAGCCCTTTTTTGAAGGCATGTGCTCGATTTCGTCGCGAAATTTTTTTGGCGAATTTTACGACATCTCATTTTTAAAAGTCGATTCCACAGCTACTAATAGAGCTTTGCGATCGCAATCACTTCCAGAATGTGCAAAAGATATTCTAGTTTCATAACAGACCAGCAGGGACCTGCCAAAGTTAAACCATTTGGCCAGGAGAGCCCTTTTATGCAGACTTTTGCCAGATTTCGATACCCAAAATTTTTGCGATTTTCGCAGAATTTTTTTCAAAAGCCGATTCCAAAGCAACTAATAGAGCTTTGCGATCGCAATCACTTCCAGAATCTGCCCCACGAAGTCTACTTTCATGATAAAGCACGAGGGACCTGCCAAAGTTAAACCATTTGGCCAGGAGAGCCCTTTTTTGAAGGCATGTGCTCGATTTCGTCGCGAAATTTTTTTGGCGAATTTTACGACATCTCATTTTTAAAAGTCGATTCCACAGCTACTAATAGAGCTTTGCGATCGCAATCACTTCCAGAATGTGCAAAAGATATTCTAGTTTCATAACAGACCAGCAGGGACCTGCCAAAGTTAAACCATTTGGCCAGGAGAGCCCTTTTATGCAGACTTTTGCCAGATTTCGATACCCAAAATTTTTGCGATTTTCGCAGAATTTTTTTCAAAAGCCGATTCCAAAGCAACTAATAGAGCTTTGCGATCGCAATCACTTCCAGAATCTGCCCCACGAAGTCTACTTTCATGATAAAGCACGAGGGACCTGCCAAAGTTAAACCATTTGGCCAGGAGAGCCCTTTTTTGAAGGCATGTGCTCGATTTCGTCGCGAAATTTTTTTGGCGAATTTTACGACATCTCATTTTTAAAAGTCGATTCCACAGCTACTAATAGAGCTTTGCGATCGCAATCACTTCCAGAATGTGCAAAAGATATTCTAGTTTCATAACAGACCAGCAGGGACCTGCCAAAGTTAAACCATTTGGCCAGGAGAGCCCTTTTATGCAGACTTTTGCCAGATTTCGATACCCAAAATTTTTGCGATTTTCGCAGAATTTTTTTCAAAAGCCGATTCCAAAGCAACTAATAGAGCTTTGCGATCGCAATCACTTCCAGAATCTGCCCCACGAAGTCTACTTTCATGATAAAGCACGAGGGACCTGCCAAAGTTAAACCATTTGGCCAGGAGAGCCCTTTTTTGAAGGCATGTGCTCGATTTCGTCGCGAAATTTTTTTGGCGAATTTTACGACATCTCATTTTTAAAAGTCGATTCCACAGCTACTAATAGAGCTTTGCGATCGCAATCACTTCCAGAATGTGCAAAAGATATTCTAGTTTCATAACAGACCAGCAGGGACCTGCCAAAGTTAAACCATTTGGCCAGGAGAGCCCTTTTATGCAGACTTTTGCCAGATTTCGATACCCAAAATTTTTGCGATTTTCGCAGAATTTTTTTCAAAAGCCGATTCCAAAGCAACTAATAGAGCTTTGCGATCGCAATCACTTCCAGAATCTGCCCCACGAAGTCTACTTTCATGATAAAGCACGAGGGACCTGCCAAAGTTAAACCATTTGGCCAGGAGAGCCCTTTTTTGAAGGCATGTGCTCGATTTCGTCGCGAAATTTTTTTGGCGAATTTTACGACATCTCATTTTTAAAAGTCGATTCCACAGCTACTAATAGAGCTTTGCGATCGCAATCACTTCCAGAATGTGCAAAAGATATTCTAGTTTCATAACAGACCAGCAGGGACCTGCCAAAGTTAAACCATTTGGCCAGGAGAGCCCTTTTATGCAGACTTTTGCCAGATTTCGATACCCAAAATTTTTGCGATTTTCGCAGAATTTTTTTCAAAAGCCGATTCCAAAGCAACTAATAGAGCTTTGCGATCGCAATCACTTCCAGAATCTGCCCCACGAAGTCTACTTTCATGATAAAGCACGAGGGACCTGCCAAAGTTAAACCATTTGGCCAGGAGAGCCCTTTTTTGAAGGCATGTGCTCGATTTCGTCGCGAAATTTTTTTGGCGAATTTTACGACATCTCATTTTTAAAAGTCGATTCCACAGCTACTAATAGAGCTTTGCGATCGCAATCACTTCCAGAATGTGCAAAAGATATTCTAGTTTCATAACAGACCAGCAGGGACCTGCCAAAGTTAAACCATTTGGCCAGGAGAGCCCTTTTATGCAGACTTTTGCCAGATTTCGATACCCAAAATTTTTGCGATTTTCGCAGAATTTTTTTCAAAAGCCGATTCCAAAGCAACTAATAGAGCTTTGCGATCGCAATCACTTCCAGAATCTGCCCCACGAAGTCTACTTTCATGATAAAGCACGAGGGACCTGCCAAAGTTAAACCATTTGGCCAGGAGAGCCCTTTTTTGAAGGCATGTGCTCGATTTCGTCGCGAAATTTTTTTGGCGAATTTTACGACATCTCATTTTTAAAAGTCGATTCCACAGCTACTAATAGAGCTTTGCGATCGCAATCACTTCCAGAATGTGCAAAAGATATTCTAGTTTCATAACAGACCAGCAGGGACCTGCCAAAGTTAAACCATTTGGCCAGGAGAGCCCTTTTATGCAGACTTTTGCCAGATTTCGATACCCAAAATTTTTGCGATTTTCGCAGAATTTTTTTCAAAAGCCGATTCCAAAGCAACTAATAGAGCTTTGCGATCGCAATCACTTCCAGAATCTGCCCCACGAAGTCTACTTTCATGATAAAGCACGAGGGACCTGCCAAAGTTAAACCATTTGGCCAGGAGAGCCCTTTTTTGAAGGCATGTGCTCGATTTCGTCGCGAAATTTTTTTGGCGAATTTTACGACATCTCATTTTTAAAAGTCGATTCCACAGCTACTAATAGAGCTTTGCGATCGCAATCACTTCCAGAATGTGCAAAAGATATTCTAGTTTCATAACAGACCAGCAGGGACCTGCCAAAGTTAAACCATTTGGCCAGGAGAGCCCTTTTATGCAGACTTTTGCCAGATTTCGATACCCAAAATTTTTGCGATTTTCGCAGAATTTTTTTCAAAAGCCGATTCCAAAGCAACTAATAGAGCTTTGCGATCGCAATCACTTCCAGAATCTGCCCCACGAAGTCTACTTTCATGATAAAGCACGAGGGACCTGCCAAAGTTAAACCATTTGGCCAGGAGAGCCCTTTTTTGAAGGCATGTGCTCGATTTCGTCGCGAAATTTTTTTGGCGAATTTTACGACATCTCATTTTTAAAAGTCGATTCCACAGCTACTAATAGAGCTTTGCGATCGCAATCACTTCCAGAATGTGCAAAAGATATTCTAGTTTCATAACAGACCAGCAGGGACCTGCCAAAGTTAAACCATTTGGCCAGGAGAGCCCTTTTATGCAGACTTTTGCCAGATTTCGATACCCAAAATTTTTGCGATTTTCGCAGAATTTTTTTCAAAAGCCGATTCCAAAGCAACTAATAGAGCTTTGCGATCGCAATCACTTCCAGAATCTGCCCCACGAAGTCTACTTTCATGATAAAGCACGAGGGACCTGCCAAAGTTAAACCATTTGGCCAGGAGAGCCCTTTTTTGAAGGCATGTGCTCGATTTCGTCGCGAAATTTTTTTGGCGAATTTTACGACATCTCATTTTTAAAAGTCGATTCCACAGCTACTAATAGAGCTTTGCGATCGCAATCACTTCCAGAATGTGCAAAAGATATTCTAGTTTCATAACAGACCAGCAGGGACCTGCCAAAGTTAAACCATTTGGCCAGGAGAGCCCTTTTATGCAGACTTTTGCCAGATTTCGATACCCAAAATTTTTGCGATTTTCGCAGAATTTTTTTCAAAAGCCGATTCCAAAGCAACTAATAGAGCTTTGCGATCGCAATCACTTCCAGAATCTGCCCCACGAAGTCTACTTTCATGATAAAGCACGAGGGACCTGCCAAAGTTAAACCATTTGGCCAGGAGAGCCCTTTTTTGAAGGCATGTGCTCGATTTCGTCGCGAAATTTTTTTGGCGAATTTTACGACATCTCATTTTTAAAAGTCGATTCCACAGCTACTAATAGAGCTTTGCGATCGCAATCACTTCCAGAATGTGCAAAAGATATTCTAGTTTCATAACAGACCAGCAGGGACCTGCCAAAGTTAAACCATTTGGCCAGGAGAGCCCTTTTATGCAGACTTTTGCCAGATTTCGATACCCAAAATTTTTGCGATTTTCGCAGAATTTTTTTCAAAAGCCGATTCCAAAGCAACTAATAGAGCTTTGCGATCGCAATCACTTCCAGAATCTGCCCCACGAAGTCTACTTTCATGATAAAGCACGAGGGACCTGCCAAAGTTAAACCATTTGGCCAGGAGAGCCCTTTTTTGAAGGCATGTGCTCGATTTCGTCGCGAAATTTTTTTGGCGAATTTTACGACATCTCATTTTTAAAAGTCGATTCCACAGCTACTAATAGAGCTTTGCGATCGCAATCACTTCCAGAATGTGCAAAAGATATTCTAGTTTCATAACAGACCAGCAGGGACCTGCCAAAGTTAAACCATTTGGCCAGGAGAGCCCTTTTATGCAGACTTTTGCCAGATTTCGATACCCAAAATTTTTGCGATTTTCGCAGAATTTTTTTCAAAAGCCGATTCCAAAGCAACTAATAGAGCTTTGCGATCGCAATCACTTCCAGAATCTGCCCCACGAAGTCTACTTTCATGATAAAGCACGAGGGACCTGCCAAAGTTAAACCATTTGGCCAGGAGACTCGCCCTTTTTGAAGGCATGTGCTCGATTTCGTCGCGAAATTTTTTTGGCGAATTTTACGACATCTCATTTTTAAAAGTCGATTCCACAGCTACTAATAGAGCTTTGCGATCGCAATCACTTCCAGAATGTGCAAAAGATATTCTAGTTTCATAACAGACCAGCAGGGACCTGCCAAAGTTAAACCATTTGGCCAGGAGAGCCCTTTTATGCAGACTTTTGCCAGATTTCGATACCCAAAATTTTTGCGATTTTCGCAGAATTTTTTTCAAAAGCCGATTCCAAAGCAACTAATAGAGCTTTGCGATCGCAATCACTTCCAGAATCTGCCCCACGAAGTCTACTTTCATGATAAAGCACGAGGGACCTGCCAAAGTTAAACCATTTGGCCAGGGGAGCCCTTTTTTGAAGGCATGTGCTCGATTTCGTCGCGAAATTTTTTTGGCGAATTTTACGACATCTCATTTTTAAAAGTCGATTCCACAGCTACTAATAGAGCTTTGCGATCGCAATCACTTCCAGAATGTGCAAAAGATATTCTAGTTTCATAACAGACCAGCAGGGACCTGCCAAAGTTAAACCATTTGGCCAGGAGAGCCCTTTTATGCAGACTTTTGCCAGATTTCGATACCCAAAATTTTTGCGATTTTCGCAGAATTTTTTTCAAAAGCCGATTCCAAAGCAACTAATAGAGCTTTGCGATCGCAATCACTTCCAGAATCTGCCCCACGAAGTCTACTTTCATGATAAAGCACGAGGGACCTGCCAAAGTTAAACCATTTGGCCAGGAGAGCCCTTTTTTGAAGGCATGTGCTCGATTTCGTCGCGAAATTTTTTTGGCGAATTTTACGACATCTCATTTTTAAAAGTCGATTCCACAGCTACTAATAGAGCTTTGCGATCGCAATCACTTCCAGAATGTGCAAAAGATATTCTAGTTTCATAACAGACCAGCAGGGACCTGCCAAAGTTAAACCATTTGGCCAGGAGAGCCCTTTTATGCAGACTTTTGCCAGATTTCGATACCCAAAATTTTTGCGATTTTCGCAGAATTTTTTTCAAAAGCCGATTCCAAAGCAACTAATAGAGCTTTGCGATCGCAATCACTTCCAGAATCTGCCCCACGAAGTCTACTTTCATGATAAAGCACGAGGGACCTGCCAAAGTTAAACCATTTGGCCAGGAGAGCCCTTTTTTGAAGGCATGTGCTCGATTTCGTCGCGAAATTTTTTTGGCGAATTTTACGACATCTCATTTTTAAAAGTCGATTCCACAGCTACTAATAGAGCTTTGCGATCGCAATCACTTCCAGAATGTGCAAAAGATATTCTAGTTTCATAACAGACCAGCAGGGACCTGCCAAAGTTAAACCATTTGGCCAGGAGAGCCCTTTTATGCAGACTTTTGCCAGATTTCGATACCCAAAATTTTTGCGATTTTCGCAGAATTTTTTTCAAAAGCCGATTCCAAAGCAACTAATAGAGCTTTGCGATCGCAATCACTTCCAGAATCTGCCCCACGAAGTCTACTTTCATGATAAAGCACGAGGGACCTGCCAAAGTTAAACCATTTGGCCAGGAGAGCCCTTTTTTGAAGGCATGTGCTCGATTTCGTCGCGAAATTTTTTTGGCGAATTTTACGACATCTCATTTTTAAAAGTCGATTCCACAGCTACTAATAGAGCTTTGCGATCGCAATCACTTCCAGAATGTGCAAAAGATATTCTAGTTTCATAACAGACCAGCAGGGACCTGCCAAAGTTAAACCATTTGGCCAGGAGAGCCCTTTTATGCAGACTTTTGCCAGATTTCGATACCCAAAATTTTTGCGATTTTCGCAGAATTTTTTTCAAAAGCCGATTCCAAAGCAACTAATAGAGCTTTGCGATCGCAATCACTTCCAGAATCTGCCCCACGAAGTCTACTTTCATGATAAAGCACGAGGGACCTGCCAAAGTTAAACCATTTGGCCAGGAGAGCCCTTTTTTGAAGGCATGTGCTCGATTTCGTCGCGAAATTTTTTTGGCGAATTTTACGACATCTCATTTTTAAAAGTCGATTCCACAGCTACTAATAGAGCTTTGCGATCGCAATCACTTCCAGAATGTGCAAAAGATATTCTAGTTTCATAACAGACCAGCAGGGACCTGCCAAAGTTAAACCATTTGGCCAGGAGAGCCCTTTTATGCAGACTTTTGCCAGATTTCGATACCCAAAATTTTTGCGATTTTCGCAGAATTTTTTTCAAAAGCCGATTCCAAAGCAACTAATAGAGCTTTGCGATCGCAATCACTTCCAGAATCTGCCCCACGAAGTCTACTTTCATGATAAAGCACGAGGGACCTGCCAAAGTTAAACCATTTGGCCAGGAGAGCCCTTTTTTGAAGGCATGTGCTCGATTTCGTCGCGAAATTTTTTTGGCGAATTTTACGACATCTCATTTTTAAAAGTCGATTCCACAGCTACTAATAGAGCTTTGCGATCGCAATCACTTCCAGAATGTGCAAAAGATATTCTAGTTTCATAACAGACCAGCAGGGACCTGCCAAAGTTAAACCATTTGGCCAGGAGAGCCCTTTTATGCAGACTTTTGCCAGATTTCGATACCCAAAATTTTTGCGATTTTCGCAGAATTTTTTTCAAAAGCCGATTCCAAAGCAACTAATAGAGCTTTGCGATCGCAATCACTTCCAGAATCTGCCCCACGAAGTCTACTTTCATGATAAAGCACGAGGGACCTGCCAAAGTTAAACCATTTGGCCAGGAGAGCCCTTTTTTGAAGGCATGTGCTCGATTTCGTCGCGAAATTTTTTTGGCGAATTTTACGACATCTCATTTTTAAAAGTCGATTCCACAGCTACTAATAGAGCTTTGCGATCGCAATCACTTCCAGAATGTGCAAAAGATATTCTAGTTTCATAACAGACCAGCAGGGACCTGCCAAAGTTAAACCATTTGGCCAGGAGAGCCCTTTTATGCAGACTTTTGCCAGATTTCGATACCCAAAATTTTTGCGATTTTCGCAGAATTTTTTTCAAAAGCCGATTCCAAAGCAACTAATAGAGCTTTGCGATCGCAATCACTTCCAGAATCTGCCCCACGAAGTCTACTTTCATGATAAAGCACGAGGGACCTGCCAAAGTTAAACCATTTGGCCAGGAGAGCCCTTTTTTGAAGGCATGTGCTCGATTTCGTCGCGAAATTTTTTTGGCGAATTTTACGACATCTCATTTTTAAAAGTCGATTCCACAGCTACTAATAGAGCTTTGCGATCGCAATCACTTCCAGAATGTGCAAAAGATATTCTAGTTTCATAACAGACCAGCAGGGACCTGCCAAAGTTAAACCATTTGGCCAGGAGAGCCCTTTTATGCAGACTTTTGCCAGATTTCGATACCCAAAATTTTTGCGATTTTCGCAGAATTTTTTTCAAAAGCCGATTCCAAAGCAACTAATAGAGCTTTGCGATCGCAATCACTTCCAGAATCTGCCCCACGAAGTCTACTTTCATGATAAAGCACGAGGGACCTGCCAAAGTTAAACCATTTGGCCAGGAGAGCCCTTTTTTGAAGGCATGTGCTCGATTTCGTCGCGAAATTTTTTTGGCGAATTTTACGACATCTCATTTTTAAAAGTCGATTCCACAGCTACTAATAGAGCTTTGCGATCGCAATCACTTCCAGAATGTGCAAAAGATATTCTAGTTTCATAACAGACCAGCAGGGACCTGCCAAAGTTAAACCATTTGGCCAGGAGAGCCCTTTTATGCAGACTTTTGCCAGATTTCGATACCCAAAATTTTTGCGATTTTCGCAGAATTTTTTTCAAAAGCCGATTCCAAAGCAACTAATAGAGCTTTGCGATCGCAATCACTTCCAGAATCTGCCCCACGAAGTCTACTTTCATGATAAAGCACGAGGGACCTGCCAAAGTTAAACCATTTGGCCAGGAGAGCCCTTTTTTGAAGGCATGTGCTCGATTTCGTCGCGAAATTTTTTTGGCGAATTTTACGACATCTCATTTTTAAAAGTCGATTCCACAGCTACTAATAGAGCTTTGCGATCGCAATCACTTCCAGAATGTGCAAAAGATATTCTAGTTTCATAACAGACCAGCAGGGACCTGCCAAAGTTAAACCATTTGGCCAGGAGAGCCCTTTTATGCAGACTTTTGCCAGATTTCGATACCCAAAATTTTTGCGATTTTCGCAGAATTTTTTTCAAAAGCCGATTCCAAAGCAACTAATAGAGCTTTGCGATCGCAATCACTTCCAGAATCTGCCCCACGAAGTCTACTTTCATGATAAAGCACGAGGGACCTGCCAAAGTTAAACCATTTGGCCAGGAGAGCCCTTTTTTGAAGGCATGTGCTCGATTTCGTCGCGAAATTTTTTTGGCGAATTTTACGACATCTCATTTTTAAAAGTCGATTCCACAGCTACTAATAGAGCTTTGCGATCGCAATCACTTCCAGAATGTGCAAAAGATATTCTAGTTTCATAACAGACCAGCAGGGACCTGCCAAAGTTAAACCATTTGGCCAGGAGAGCCCTTTTATGCAGACTTTTGCCAGATTTCGATACCCAAAATTTTTGCGATTTTCGCAGAATTTTTTTCAAAAGCCGATTCCAAAGCAACTAATAGAGCTTTGCGATCGCAATCACTTCCAGAATCTGCCCCACGAAGTCTACTTTCATGATAAAGCACGAGGGACCTGCCAAAGTTAAACCATTTGGCCAGGAGAGCCCTTTTTTGAAGGCATGTGCTCGATTTCGTCGCGAAATTTTTTTGGCGAATTTTACGACATCTCATTTTTAAAAGTCGATTCCACAGCTACTAATAGAGCTTTGCGATCGCAATCACTTCCAGAATGTGCAAAAGATATTCTAGTTTCATAACAGACCAGCAGGGACCTGCCAAAGTTAAACCATTTGGCCAGGAGAGCCCTTTTATGCAGACTTTTGCCAGATTTCGATACCCAAAATTTTTGCGATTTTCGCAGAATTTTTTTCAAAAGCCGATTCCAAAGCAACTAATAGAGCTTTGCGATCGCAATCACTTCCAGAATCTGCCCCACGAAGTCTACTTTCATGATAAAGCACGAGGGACCTGCCAAAGTTAAACCATTTGGCCAGGAGAGCCCTTTTTTGAAGGCATGTGCTCGATTTCGTCGCGAAATTTTTTTGGCGAATTTTACGACATCTCATTTTTAAAAGTCGATTCCACAGCTACTAATAGAGCTTTGCGATCGCAATCACTTCCAGAATGTGCAAAAGATATTCTAGTTTCATAACAGACCAGCAGGGACCTGCCAAAGTTAAACCATTTGGCCAGGAGAGCCCTTTTATGCAGACTTTTGCCAGATTTCGATACCCAAAATTTTTGCGATTTTCGCAGAATTTTTTTCAAAAGCCGATTCCAAAGCAACTAATAGAGCTTTGCGATCGCAATCACTTCCAGAATCTGCCCCACGAAGTCTACTTTCATGATAAAGCACGAGGGACCTGCCAAAGTTAAACCATTTGGCCAGGAGAGCCCTTTTTTGAAGGCATGTGCTCGATTTCGTCGCGAAATTTTTTTGGCGAATTTTACGACATCTCATTTTTAAAAGTCGATTCCACAGCTACTAATAGAGCTTTGCGATCGCAATCACTTCCAGAATGTGCAAAAGATATTCTAGTTTCATAACAGACCAGCAGGGACCTGCCAAAGTTAAACCATTTGGCCAGGAGAGCCCTTTTATGCAGACTTTTGCCAGATTTCGATACCCAAAATTTTTGCGATTTTCGCAGAATTTTTTTCAAAAGCCGATTCCAAAGCAACTAATAGAGCTTTGCGATCGCAATCACTTCCAGAATCTGCCCCACGAAGTCTACTTTCATGATAAAGCACGAGGGACCTGCCAAAGTTAAACCATTTGGCCAGGAGAGCCCTTTTTTGAAGGCATGTGCTCGATTTCGTCGCGAAATTTTTTTGGCGAATTTTACGACATCTCATTTTTAAAAGTCGATTCCACAGCTACTAATAGAGCTTTGCGATCGCAATCACTTCCAGAATGTGCAAAAGATATTCTAGTTTCATAACAGACCAGCAGGGACCTGCCAAAGTTAAACCATTTGGCCAGGAGAGCCCTTTTATGCAGACTTTTGCCAGATTTCGATACCCAAAATTTTTGCGATTTTCGCAGAATTTTTTTCAAAAGCCGATTCCAAAGCAACTAATAGAGCTTTGCGATCGCAATCACTTCCAGAATCTGCCCCACGAAGTCTACTTTCATGATAAAGCACGAGGGACCTGCCAAAGTTAAACCATTTGGCCAGGAGAGCCCTTTTTTGAAGGCATGTGCTCGATTTCGTCGCGAAATTTTTTTGGCGAATTTTACGACATCTCATTTTTAAAAGTCGATTCCACAGCTACTAATAGAGCTTTGCGATCGCAATCACTTCCAGAATGTGCAAAAGATATTCTAGTTTCATAACAGACCAGCAGGGACCTGCCAAAGTTAAACCATTTGGCCAGGAGAGCCCTTTTATGCAGACTTTTGCCAGATTTCGATACCCAAAATTTTTGCGATTTTCGCAGAATTTTTTTCAAAAGCCGATTCCAAAGCAACTAATAGAGCTTTGCGATCGCAATCACTTCCAGAATCTGCCCCACGAAGTCTACTTTCATGATAAAGCACGAGGGACCTGCCAAAGTTAAACCATTTGGCCAGGAGAGCCCTTTTTTGAAGGCATGTGCTCGATTTCGTCGCGAAATTTTTTTGGCGAATTTTACGACATCTCATTTTTAAAAGTCGATTCCACAGCTACTAATAGAGCTTTGCGATCGCAATCACTTCCAGAATGTGCAAAAGATATTCTAGTTTCATAACAGACCAGCAGGGACCTGCCAAAGTTAAACCATTTGGCCAGGAGAGCCCTTTTATGCAGACTTTTGCCAGATTTCGATACCCAAAATTTTTGCGATTTTCGCAGAATTTTTTTCAAAAGCCGATTCCAAAGCAACTAATAGAGCTTTGCGATCGCAATCACTTCCAGAATCTGCCCCACGAAGTCTACTTTCATGATAAAGCACGAGGGACCTGCCAAAGTTAAACCATTTGGCCAGGAGAGCCCTTTTTTGAAGGCATGTGCTCGATTTCGTCGCGAAATTTTTTTGGCGAATTTTACGACATCTCATTTTTAAAAGTCGATTCCACAGCTACTAATAGAGCTTTGCGATCGCAATCACTTCCAGAATGTGCAAAAGATATTCTAGTTTCATAACAGACCAGCAGGGACCTGCCAAAGTTAAACCATTTGGCCAGGAGAGCCCTTTTATGCAGACTTTTGCCAGATTTCGATACCCAAAATTTTTGCGATTTTCGCAGAATTTTTTTCAAAAGCCGATTCCAAAGCAACTAATAGAGCTTTGCGATCGCAATCACTTCCAGAATCTGCCCCACGAAGTCTACTTTCATGATAAAGCACGAGGGACCTGCCAAAGTTAAACCATTTGGCCAGGAGAGCCCTTTTTTGAAGGCATGTGCTCGATTTCGTCGCGAAATTTTTTTGGCGAATTTTACGACATCTCATTTTTAAAAGTCGATTCCACAGCTACTAATAGAGCTTTGCGATCGCAATCACTTCCAGAATGTGCAAAAGATATTCTAGTTTCATAACAGACCAGCAGGGACCTGCCAAAGTTAAACCATTTGGCCAGGAGAGCCCTTTTATGCAGACTTTTGCCAGATTTCGATACCCAAAATTTTTGCGATTTTCGCAGAATTTTTTTCAAAAGCCGATTCCAAAGCAACTAATAGAGCTTTGCGATCGCAATCACTTCCAGAATCTGCCCCACGAAGTCTACTTTCATGATAAAGCACGAGGGACCTGCCAAAGTTAAACCATTTGGCCAGGAGAGCCCTTTTTTGAAGGCATGTGCTCGATTTCGTCGCGAAATTTTTTTGGCGAATTTTACGACATCTCATTTTTAAAAGTCGATTCCACAGCTACTAATAGAGCTTTGCGATCGCAATCACTTCCAGAATGTGCAAAAGATATTCTAGTTTCATAACAGACCAGCAGGGACCTGCCAAAGTTAAACCATTTGGCCAGGAGAGCCCTTTTATGCAGACTTTTGCCAGATTTCGATACCCAAAATTTTTGCGATTTTCGCAGAATTTTTTTCAAAAGCCGATTCCAAAGCAACTAATAGAGCTTTGCGATCGCAATCACTTCCAGAATCTGCCCCACGAAGTCTACTTTCATGATAAAGCACGAGGGACCTGCCAAAGTTAAACCATTTGGCCAGGAGAGCCCTTTTTTGAAGGCATGTGCTCGATTTCGTCGCGAAATTTTTTTGGCGAATTTTACGACATCTCATTTTTAAAAGTCGATTCCACAGCTACTAATAGAGCTTTGCGATCGCAATCACTTCCAGAATGTGCAAAAGATATTCTAGTTTCATAACAGACCAGCAGGGACCTGCCAAAGTTAAACCATTTGGCCAGGAGAGCCCTTTTATGCAGACTTTTGCCAGATTTCGATACCCAAAATTTTTGCGATTTTCGCAGAATTTTTTTCAAAAGCCGATTCCAAAGCAACTAATAGAGCTTTGCGATCGCAATCACTTCCAGAATCTGCCCCACGAAGTCTACTTTCATGATAAAGCACGAGGGACCTGCCAAAGTTAAACCATTTGGCCAGGAGAGCCCTTTTTTGAAGGCATGTGCTCGATTTCGTCGCGAAATTTTTTTGGCGAATTTTACGACATCTCATTTTTAAAAGTCGATTCCACAGCTACTAATAGAGCTTTGCGATCGCAATCACTTCCAGAATGTGCAAAAGATATTCTAGTTTCATAACAGACCAGCAGGGACCTGCCAAAGTTAAACCATTTGGCCAGGAGAGCCCTTTTATGCAGACTTTTGCCAGATTTCGATACCCAAAATTTTTGCGATTTTCGCAGAATTTTTTTCAAAAGCCGATTCCAAAGCAACTAATAGAGCTTTGCGATCGCAATCACTTCCAGAATCTGCCCCACGAAGTCTACTTTCATGATAAAGCACGAGGGACCTGCCAAAGTTAAACCATTTGGCCAGGAGAGCCCTTTTTTGAAGGCATGTGCTCGATTTCGTCGCGAAATTTTTTTGGCGAATTTTACGACATCTCATTTTTAAAAGTCGATTCCACAGCTACTAATAGAGCTTTGCGATCGCAATCACTTCCAGAATGTGCAAAAGATATTCTAGTTTCATAACAGACCAGCAGGGACCTGCCAAAGTTAAACCATTTGGCCAGGAGAGCCCTTTTATGCAGACTTTTGCCAGATTTCGATACCCAAAATTTTTGCGATTTTCGCAGAATTTTTTTCAAAAGCCGATTCCAAAGCAACTAATAGAGCTTTGCGATCGCAATCACTTCCAGAATCTGCCCCACGAAGTCTACTTTCATGATAAAGCACGAGGGACCTGCCAAAGTTAAACCATTTGGCCAGGAGAGCCCTTTTTTGAAGGCATGTGCTCGATTTCGTCGCGAAATTTTTTTGGCGAATTTTACGACATCTCATTTTTAAAAGTCGATTCCACAGCTACTAATAGAGCTTTGCGATCGCAATCACTTCCAGAATGTGCAAAAGATATTCTAGTTTCATAACAGACCAGCAGGGACCTGCCAAAGTTAAACCATTTGGCCAGGAGAGCCCTTTTATGCAGACTTTTGCCAGATTTCGATACCCAAAATTTTTGCGATTTTCGCAGAATTTTTTTCAAAAGCCGATTCCAAAGCAACTAATAGAGCTTTGCGATCGCAATCACTTCCAGAATCTGCCCCACGAAGTCTACTTTCATGATAAAGCACGAGGGACCTGCCAAAGTTAAACCATTTGGCCAGGAGAGCCCTTTTTTGAAGGCATGTGCTCGATTTCGTCGCGAAATTTTTTTGGCGAATTTTACGACATCTCATTTTTAAAAGTCGATTCCACAGCTACTAATAGAGCTTTGCGATCGCAATCACTTCCAGAATGTGCAAAAGATATTCTAGTTTCATAACAGACCAGCAGGGACCTGCCAAAGTTAAACCATTTGGCCAGGAGAGCCCTTTTATGCAGACTTTTGCCAGATTTCGATACCCAAAATTTTTGCGATTTTCGCAGAATTTTTTTCAAAAGCCGATTCCAAAGCAACTAATAGAGCTTTGCGATCGCAATCACTTCCAGAATCTGCCCCACGAAGTCTACTTTCATGATAAAGCACGAGGGACCTGCCAAAGTTAAACCATTTGGCCAGGAGAGCCCTTTTTTGAAGGCATGTGCTCGATTTCGTCGCGAAATTTTTTTGGCGAATTTTACGACATCTCATTTTTAAAAGTCGATTCCACAGCTACTAATAGAGCTTTGCGATCGCAATCACTTCCAGAATGTGCAAAAGATATTCTAGTTTCATAACAGACCAGCAGGGACCTGCCAAAGTTAAACCATTTGGCCAGGAGAGCCCTTTTATGCAGACTTTTGCCAGATTTCGATACCCAAAATTTTTGCGATTTTCGCAGAATTTTTTTCAAAAGCCGATTCCAAAGCAACTAATAGAGCTTTGCGATCGCAATCACTTCCAGAATCTGCCCCACGAAGTCTACTTTCATGATAAAGCACGAGGGACCTGCCAAAGTTAAACCATTTGGCCAGGAGAGCCCTTTTTTGAAGGCATGTGCTCGATTTCGTCGCGAAATTTTTTTGGCGAATTTTACGACATCTCATTTTTAAAAGTCGATTCCACAGCTACTAATAGAGCTTTGCGATCGCAATCACTTCCAGAATGTGCAAAAGATATTCTAGTTTCATAACAGACCAGCAGGGACCTGCCAAAGTTAAACCATTTGGCCAGGAGAGCCCTTTTATGCAGACTTTTGCCAGATTTCGATACCCAAAATTTTTGCGATTTTCGCAGAATTTTTTTCAAAAGCCGATTCCAAAGCAACTAATAGAGCTTTGCGATCGCAATCACTTCCAGAATCTGCCCCACGAAGTCTACTTTCATGATAAAGCACGAGGGACCTGCCAAAGTTAAACCATTTGGCCAGGAGAGCCCTTTTTTGAAGGCATGTGCTCGATTTCGTCGCGAAATTTTTTTGGCGAATTTTACGACATCTCATTTTTAAAAGTCGATTCCACAGCTACTAATAGAGCTTTGCGATCGCAATCACTTCCAGAATGTGCAAAAGATATTCTAGTTTCATAACAGACCAGCAGGGACCTGCCAAAGTTAAACCATTTGGCCAGGAGAGCCCTTTTATGCAGACTTTTGCCAGATTTCGATACCCAAAATTTTTGCGATTTTCGCAGAATTTTTTTCAAAAGCCGATTCCAAAGCAACTAATAGAGCTTTGCGATCGCAATCACTTCCAGAATCTGCCCCACGAAGTCTACTTTCATGATAAAGCACGAGGGACCTGCCAAAGTTAAACCATTTGGCCAGGAGAGCCCTTTTTTGAAGGCATGTGCTCGATTTCGTCGCGAAATTTTTTTGGCGAATTTTACGACATCTCATTTTTAAAAGTCGATTCCACAGCTACTAATAGAGCTTTGCGATCGCAATCACTTCCAGAATGTGCAAAAGATATTCTAGTTTCATAACAGACCAGCAGGGACCTGCCAAAGTTAAACCATTTGGCCAGGAGAGCCCTTTTATGCAGACTTTTGCCAGATTTCGATACCCAAAATTTTTGCGATTTTCGCAGAATTTTTTTCAAAAGCCGATTCCAAAGCAACTAATAGAGCTTTGCGATCGCAATCACTTCCAGAATCTGCCCCACGAAGTCTACTTTCATGATAAAGCACGAGGGACCTGCCAAAGTTAAACCATTTGGCCAGGAGAGCCCTTTTTTGAAGGCATGTGCTCGATTTCGTCGCGAAATTTTTTTGGCGAATTTTACGACATCTCATTTTTAAAAGTCGATTCCACAGCTACTAATAGAGCTTTGCGATCGCAATCACTTCCAGAATGTGCAAAAGATATTCTAGTTTCATAACAGACCAGCAGGGACCTGCCAAAGTTAAACCATTTGGCCAGGAGAGCCCTTTTATGCAGACTTTTGCCAGATTTCGATACCCAAAATTTTTGCGATTTTCGCAGAATTTTTTTCAAAAGCCGATTCCAAAGCAACTAATAGAGCTTTGCGATCGCAATCACTTCCAGAATCTGCCCCACGAAGTCTACTTTCATGATAAAGCACGAGGGACCTGCCAAAGTTAAACCATTTGGCCAGGAGAGCCCTTTTTTGAAGGCATGTGCTCGATTTCGTCGCGAAATTTTTTTGGCGAATTTTACGACATCTCATTTTTAAAAGTCGATTCCACAGCTACTAATAGAGCTTTGCGATCGCAATCACTTCCAGAATGTGCAAAAGATATTCTAGTTTCATAACAGACCAGCAGGGACCTGCCAAAGTTAAACCATTTGGCCAGGAGAGCCCTTTTATGCAGACTTTTGCCAGATTTCGATACCCAAAATTTTTGCGATTTTCGCAGAATTTTTTTCAAAAGCCGATTCCAAAGCAACTAATAGAGCTTTGCGATCGCAATCACTTCCAGAATCTGCCCCACGAAGTCTACTTTCATGATAAAGCACGAGGGACCTGCCAAAGTTAAACCATTTGGCCAGGAGAGCCCTTTTTTGAAGGCATGTGCTCGATTTCGTCGCGAAATTTTTTTGGCGAATTTTACGACATCTCATTTTTAAAAGTCGATTCCACAGCTACTAATAGAGCTTTGCGATCGCAATCACTTCCAGAATGTGCAAAAGATATTCTAGTTTCATAACAGACCAGCAGGGACCTGCCAAAGTTAAACCATTTGGCCAGGAGAGCCCTTTTATGCAGACTTTTGCCAGATTTCGATACCCAAAATTTTTGCGATTTTCGCAGAATTTTTTTCAAAAGCCGATTCCAAAGCAACTAATAGAGCTTTGCGATCGCAATCACTTCCAGAATCTGCCCCACGAAGTCTACTTTCATGATAAAGCACGAGGGACCTGCCAAAGTTAAACCATTTGGCCAGGAGAGCCCTTTTTTGAAGGCATGTGCTCGATTTCGTCGCGAAATTTTTTTGGCGAATTTTACGACATCTCATTTTTAAAAGTCGATTCCACAGCTACTAATAGAGCTTTGCGATCGCAATCACTTCCAGAATGTGCAAAAGATATTCTAGTTTCATAACAGACCAGCAGGGACCTGCCAAAGTTAAACCATTTGGCCAGGAGAGCCCTTTTATGCAGACTTTTGCCAGATTTCGATACCCAAAATTTTTGCGATTTTCGCAGAATTTTTTTCAAAAGCCGATTCCAAAGCAACTAATAGAGCTTTGCGATCGCAATCACTTCCAGAATCTGCCCCACGAAGTCTACTTTCATGATAAAGCACGAGGGACCTGCCAAAGTTAAACCATTTGGCCAGGAGAGCCCTTTTTTGAAGGCATGTGCTCGATTTCGTCGCGAAATTTTTTTGGCGAATTTTACGACATCTCATTTTTAAAAGTCGATTCCACAGCTACTAATAGAGCTTTGCGATCGCAATCACTTCCAGAATGTGCAAAAGATATTCTAGTTTCATAACAGACCAGCAGGGACCTGCCAAAGTTAAACCATTTGGCCAGGAGAGCCCTTTTATGCAGACTTTTGCCAGATTTCGATACCCAAAATTTTTGCGATTTTCGCAGAATTTTTTTCAAAAGCCGATTCCAAAGCAACTAATAGAGCTTTGCGATCGCAATCACTTCCAGAATCTGCCCCACGAAGTCTACTTTCATGATAAAGCACGAGGGACCTGCCAAAGTTAAACCATTTGGCCAGGAGAGCCCTTTTTTGAAGGCATGTGCTCGATTTCGTCGCGAAATTTTTTTGGCGAATTTTACGACATCTCATTTTTAAAAGTCGATTCCACAGCTACTAATAGAGCTTTGCGATCGCAATCACTTCCAGAATGTGCAAAAGATATTCTAGTTTCATAACAGACCAGCAGGGACCTGCCAAAGTTAAACCATTTGGCCAGGAGAGCCCTTTTATGCAGACTTTTGCCAGATTTCGATACCCAAAATTTTTGCGATTTTCGCAGAATTTTTTTCAAAAGCCGATTCCAAAGCAACTAATAGAGCTTTGCGATCGCAATCACTTCCAGAATCTGCCCCACGAAGTCTACTTTCATGATAAAGCACGAGGGACCTGCCAAAGTTAAACCATTTGGCCAGGAGAGCCCTTTTTTGAAGGCATGTGCTCGATTTCGTCGCGAAATTTTTTTGGCGAATTTTACGACATCTCATTTTTAAAAGTCGATTCCACAGCTACTAATAGAGCTTTGCGATCGCAATCACTTCCAGAATGTGCAAAAGATATTCTAGTTTCATAACAGACCAGCAGGGACCTGCCAAAGTTAAACCATTTGGCCAGGAGAGCCCTTTTATGCAGACTTTTGCCAGATTTCGATACCCAAAATTTTTGCGATTTTCGCAGAATTTTTTTCAAAAGCCGATTCCAAAGCAACTAATAGAGCTTTGCGATCGCAATCACTTCCAGAATCTGCCCCACGAAGTCTACTTTCATGATAAAGCACGAGGGACCTGCCAAAGTTAAACCATTTGGCCAGGAGAGCCCTTTTTTGAAGGCATGTGCTCGATTTCGTCGCGAAATTTTTTTGGCGAATTTTACGACATCTCATTTTTAAAAGTCGATTCCACAGCTACTAATAGAGCTTTGCGATCGCAATCACTTCCAGAATGTGCAAAAGATATTCTAGTTTCATAACAGACCAGCAGGGACCTGCCAAAGTTAAACCATTTGGCCAGGAGAGCCCTTTTATGCAGACTTTTGCCAGATTTCGATACCCAAAATTTTTGCGATTTTCGCAGAATTTTTTTCAAAAGCCGATTCCAAAGCAACTAATAGAGCTTTGCGATCGCAATCACTTCCAGAATCTGCCCCACGAAGTCTACTTTCATGATAAAGCACGAGGGACCTGCCAAAGTTAAACCATTTGGCCAGGAGAGCCCTTTTTTGAAGGCATGTGCTCGATTTCGTCGCGAAATTTTTTTGGCGAATTTTACGACATCTCATTTTTAAAAGTCGATTCCACAGCTACTAATAGAGCTTTGCGATCGCAATCACTTCCAGAATGTGCAAAAGATATTCTAGTTTCATAACAGACCAGCAGGGACCTGCCAAAGTTAAACCATTTGGCCAGGAGAGCCCTTTTATGCAGACTTTTGCCAGATTTCGATACCCAAAATTTTTGCGATTTTCGCAGAATTTTTTTCAAAAGCCGATTCCAAAGCAACTAATAGAGCTTTGCGATCGCAATCACTTCCAGAATCTGCCCCACGAAGTCTACTTTCATGATAAAGCACGAGGGACCTGCCAAATATTAAACCATTTGGCCAGGAGAGCCCTTTTTTGAAGGCATGTGCTCGATTTCGTCGCGAAATTTTTTTGGCGAATTTTACGACATCTCATTTTTAAAAGTCGATTCCACAGCTACTAATAGAGCTTTGCGATCGCAATCACTTCCAGAATGTGCAAAAGATATTCTAGTTTCATAACAGACCAGCAGGGACCTGCCAAAGTTAAACCATTTGGCCAGGAGAGCCCTTTTATGCAGACTTTTGCCAGATTTCGATACCCAAAATTTTTGCGATTTTCGCAGAATTTTTTTCAAAAGCCGATTCCAAAGCAACTAATAGAGCTTTGCGATCGCAATCACTTCCAGAATCTGCCCCACGAAGTCTACTTTCATGATAAAGCACGAGGGACCTGCCAAAGTTAAACCATTTGGCCAGGAGAGCCCCCCTTTTTTGAAGGCATGTGCTCGATTTCGTCGCGAAATTTTTTTGGCGAATTTTACGACATCTCATTTTTAAAAGTCGATTCCACAGCTACTAATAGAGCTTTGCGATCGCAATCACTTCCAGAATGTGCAAAAGATATTCTAGTTTCATAACAGACCAGCAGGGACCTGCCAAAGTTAAACCATTTGGCCAGGAGAGCCCTTTTATGCAGACTTTTGCCAGATTTCGATACCCAAAATTTTTGCGATTTTCGCAGAATTTTTTTCAAAAGCCGATTCCAAAGCAACTAATAGAGCTTTGCGATCGCAATCACTTCCAGAATCTGCCCCACGAAGTCTACTTTCATGATAAAGCACGAGGGACCTGCCAAAGTTAAACCATTTGGCCAGGAGAGCCCTTTTTTGAAGGCATGTGCTCGATTTCGTCGCGAAATTTTTTTGGCGAATTTTACGACATCTCATTTTTAAAAGTCGATTCCACAGCTACTAATAGAGCTTTGCGATCGCAATCACTTCCAGAATGTGCAAAAGATATTCTAGTTTCATAACAGACCAGCAGGGACCTGCCAAAGTTAAACCATTTGGCCAGGAGAGCCCTTTTATGCAGACTTTTGCCAGATTTCGATACCCAAAATTTTTGCGATTTTCGCAGAATTTTTTTCAAAAGCCGATTCCAAAGCAACTAATAGAGCTTTGCGATCGCAATCACTTCCAGAATCTGCCCCACGAAGTCTACTTTCATGATAAAGCACGAGGGACCTGCCAAAGTTAAACCATTTGGCCAGGAGAGCCCTTTTTTGAAGGCATGTGCTCGATTTCGTCGCGAAATTTTTTTGGCGAATTTTACGACATCTCATTTTTAAAAGTCGATTCCACAGCTACTAATAGAGCTTTGCGATCGCAATCACTTCCAGAATGTGCAAAAGATATTCTAGTTTCATAACAGACCAGCAGGGACCTGCCAAAGTTAAACCATTTGGCCAGGAGAGCCCTTTTATGCAGACTTTTGCCAGATTTCGATACCCAAAATTTTTGCGATTTTCGCAGAATTTTTTTCAAAAGCCGATTCCAAAGCAACTAATAGAGCTTTGCGATCGCAATCACTTCCAGAATCTGCCCCACGAAGTCTACTTTCATGATAAAGCACGAGGGACCTGCCAAAGTTAAACCATTTGGCCAGGAGAGCCCTTTTTTGAAGGCATGTGCTCGATTTCGTCGCGAAATTTTTTTGGCGAATTTTACGACATCTCATTTTTAAAAGTCGATTCCACAGCTACTAATAGAGCTTTGCGATCGCAATCACTTCCAGAATGTGCAAAAGATATTCTAGTTTCATAACAGACCAGCAGGGACCTGCCAAAGTTAAACCATTTGGCCAGGAGAGCCCTTTTATGCAGACTTTTGCCAGATTTCGATACCCAAAATTTTTGCGATTTTCGCAGAATTTTTTTCAAAAGCCGATTCCAAAGCAACTAATAGAGCTTTGCGATCGCAATCACTTCCAGAATCTGCCCCACGAAGTCTACTTTCATGATAAAGCACGAGGGACCTGCCAAAGTTAAACCATTTGGCCAGGAGAGCCCTTTTTTGAAGGCATGTGCTCGATTTCGTCGCGAAATTTTTTTGGCGAATTTTACGACATCTCATTTTTAAAAGTCGATTCCACAGCTACTAATAGAGCTTTGCGATCGCAATCACTTCCAGAATGTGCAAAAGATATTCTAGTTTCATAACAGACCAGCAGGGACCTGCCAAAGTTAAACCATTTGGCCAGGAGAGCCCTTTTATGCAGACTTTTGCCAGATTTCGATACCCAAAATTTTTGCGATTTTCGCAGAATTTTTTTCAAAAGCCGATTCCAAAGCAACTAATAGAGCTTTGCGATCGCAATCACTTCCAGAATCTGCCCCACGAAGTCTACTTTCATGATAAAGCACGAGGGACCTGCCAAAGTTAAACCATTTGGCCAGGAGAGCCCTTTTTTGAAGGCATGTGCTCGATTTCGTCGCGAAATTTTTTTGGCGAATTTTACGACATCTCATTTTTAAAAGTCGATTCCACAGCTACTAATAGAGCTTTGCGATCGCAATCACTTCCAGAATGTGCAAAAGATATTCTAGTTTCATAACAGACCAGCAGGGACCTGCCAAAGTTAAACCATTTGGCCAGGAGAGCCCTTTTATGCAGACTTTTGCCAGATTTCGATACCCAAAATTTTTGCGATTTTCGCAGAATTTTTTTCAAAAGCCGATTCCAAAGCAACTAATAGAGCTTTGCGATCGCAATCACTTCCAGAATCTGCCCCACGAAGTCTACTTTCATGATAAAGCACGAGGGACCTGCCAAAGTTAAACCATTTGGCCAGGAGAGCCCTTTTTTGAAGGCATGTGCTCGATTTCGTCGCGAAATTTTTTTGGCGAATTTTACGACATCTCATTTTTAAAAGTCGATTCCACAGCTACTAATAGAGCTTTGCGATCGCAATCACTTCCAGAATGTGCAAAAGATATTCTAGTTTCATAACAGACCAGCAGGGACCTGCCAAAGTTAAACCATTTGGCCAGGAGAGCCCTTTTATGCAGACTTTTGCCAGATTTCGATACCCAAAATTTTTGCGATTTTCGCAGAATTTTTTTCAAAAGCCGATTCCAAAGCAACTAATAGAGCTTTGCGATCGCAATCACTTCCAGAATCTGCCCCACGAAGTCTACTTTCATGATAAAGCACGAGGGACCTGCCAAAGTTAAACCATTTGGCCAGGAGAGCCCTTTTTTGAAGGCATGTGCTCGATTTCGTCGCGAAATTTTTTTGGCGAATTTTACGACATCTCATTTTTAAAAGTCGATTCCACAGCTACTAATAGAGCTTTGCGATCGCAATCACTTCCAGAATGTGCAAAAGATATTCTAGTTTCATAACAGACCAGCAGGGACCTGCCAAAGTTAAACCATTTGGCCAGGAGAGCCCTTTTATGCAGACTTTTGCCAGATTTCGATACCCAAAATTTTTGCGATTTTCGCAGAATTTTTTTCAAAAGCCGATTCCAAAGCAACTAATAGAGCTTTGCGATCGCAATCACTTCCAGAATCTGCCCCACGAAGTCTACTTTCATGATAAAGCACGAGGGACCTGCCAAAGTTAAACCATTTGGCCAGGAGAGCCCTTTTTTGAAGGCATGTGCTCGATTTCGTCGCGAAATTTTTTTGGCGAATTTTACGACATCTCATTTTTAAAAGTCGATTCCACAGCTACTAATAGAGCTTTGCGATCGCAATCACTTCCAGAATGTGCAAAAGATATTCTAGTTTCATAACAGACCAGCAGGGACCTGCCAAAGTTAAACCATTTGGCCAGGAGAGCCCTTTTATGCAGACTTTTGCCAGATTTCGATACCCAAAATTTTTGCGATTTTCGCAGAATTTTTTTCAAAAGCCGATTCCAAAGCAACTAATAGAGCTTTGCGATCGCAATCACTTCCAGAATCTGCCCCACGAAGTCTACTTTCATGATAAAGCACGAGGGACCTGCCAAAGTTAAACCATTTGGCCAGGAGAGCCCTTTTTTGAAGGCATGTGCTCGATTTCGTCGCGAAATTTTTTTGGCGAATTTTACGACATCTCATTTTTAAAAGTCGATTCCACAGCTACTAATAGAGCTTTGCGATCGCAATCACTTCCAGAATGTGCAAAAGATATTCTAGTTTCATAACAGACCAGCAGGGACCTGCCAAAGTTAAACCATTTGGCCAGGAGAGCCCTTTTATGCAGACTTTTGCCAGATTTCGATACCCAAAATTTTTGCGATTTTCGCAGAATTTTTTTCAAAAGCCGATTCCAAAGCAACTAATAGAGCTTTGCGATCGCAATCACTTCCAGAATCTGCCCCACGAAGTCTACTTTCATGATAAAGCACGAGGGACCTGCCAAAGTTAAACCATTTGGCCAGGAGAGCCCTTTTTTGAAGGCATGTGCTCGATTTCGTCGCGAAATTTTTTTGGCGAATTTTACGACATCTCATTTTTAAAAGTCGATTCCACAGCTACTAATAGAGCTTTGCGATCGCAATCACTTCCAGAATGTGCAAAAGATATTCTAGTTTCATAACAGACCAGCAGGGACCTGCCAAAGTTAAACCATTTGGCCAGGAGAGCCCTTTTATGCAGACTTTTGCCAGATTTCGATACCCAAAATTTTTGCGATTTTCGCAGAATTTTTTTCAAAAGCCGATTCCAAAGCAACTAATAGAGCTTTGCGATCGCAATCACTTCCAGAATCTGCCCCACGAAGTCTACTTTCATGATAAAGCACGAGGGACCTGCCAAAGTTAAACCATTTGGCCAGGAGAGCCCTTTTTTGAAGGCATGTGCTCGATTTCGTCGCGAAATTTTTTTGGCGAATTTTACGACATCTCATTTTTAAAAGTCGATTCCACAGCTACTAATAGAGCTTTGCGATCGCAATCACTTCCAGAATGTGCAAAAGATATTCTAGTTTCATAACAGACCAGCAGGGACCTGCCAAAGTTAAACCATTTGGCCAGGAGAGCCCTTTTATGCAGACTTTTGCCAGATTTCGATACCCAAAATTTTTGCGATTTTCGCAGAATTTTTTTCAAAAGCCGATTCCAAAGCAACTAATAGAGCTTTGCGATCGCAATCACTTCCAGAATCTGCCCCACGAAGTCTACTTTCATGATAAAGCACGAGGGACCTGCCAAAGTTAAACCATTTGGCCAGGAGAGCCCTTTTTTGAAGGCATGTGCTCGATTTCGTCGCGAAATTTTTTTGGCGAATTTTACGACATCTCATTTTTAAAAGTCGATTCCACAGCTACTAATAGAGCTTTGCGATCGCAATCACTTCCAGAATGTGCAAAAGATATTCTAGTTTCATAACAGACCAGCAGGGACCTGCCAAAGTTAAACCATTTGGCCAGGAGAGCCCTTTTATGCAGACTTTTGCCAGATTTCGATACCCAAAATTTTTGCGATTTTCGCAGAATTTTTTTCAAAAGCCGATTCCAAAGCAACTAATAGAGCTTTGCGATCGCAATCACTTCCAGAATCTGCCCCACGAAGTCTACTTTCATGATAAAGCACGAGGGACCTGCCAAAGTTAAACCATTTGGCCAGGAGAGCCCTTTTTTGAAGGCATGTGCTCGATTTCGTCGCGAAATTTTTTTGGCGAATTTTACGACATCTCATTTTTAAAAGTCGATTCCACAGCTACTAATAGAGCTTTGCGATCGCAATCACTTCCAGAATGTGCAAAAGATATTCTAGTTTCATAACAGACCAGCAGGGACCTGCCAAAGTTAAACCATTTGGCCAGGAGAGCCCTTTTATGCAGACTTTTGCCAGATTTCGATACCCAAAATTTTTGCGATTTTCGCAGAATTTTTTTCAAAAGCCGATTCCAAAGCAACTAATAGAGCTTTGCGATCGCAATCACTTCCAGAATCTGCCCCACGAAGTCTACTTTCATGATAAAGCACGAGGGACCTGCCAAAGTTAAACCATTTGGCCAGGAGAGCCCTTTTTTGAAGGCATGTGCTCGATTTCGTCGCGAAATTTTTTTGGCGAATTTTACGACATCTCATTTTTAAAAGTCGATTCCACAGCTACTAATAGAGCTTTGCGATCGCAATCACTTCCAGAATGTGCAAAAGATATTCTAGTTTCATAACAGACCAGCAGGGACCTGCCAAAGTTAAACCATTTGGCCAGGAGAGCCCTTTTATGCAGACTTTTGCCAGATTTCGATACCCAAAATTTTTGCGATTTTCGCAGAATTTTTTTCAAAAGCCGATTCCAAAGCAACTAATAGAGCTTTGCGATCGCAATCACTTCCAGAATCTGCCCCACGAAGTCTACTTTCATGATAAAGCACGAGGGACCTGCCAAAGTTAAACCATTTGGCCAGGAGAGCCCTTTTTTGAAGGCATGTGCTCGATTTCGTCGCGAAATTTTTTTGGCGAATTTTACGACATCTCATTTTTAAAAGTCGATTCCACAGCTACTAATAGAGCTTTGCGATCGCAATCACTTCCAGAATGTGCAAAAGATATTCTAGTTTCATAACAGACCAGCAGGGACCTGCCAAAGTTAAACCATTTGGCCAGGAGAGCCCTTTTATGCAGACTTTTGCCAGATTTCGATACCCAAAATTTTTGCGATTTTCGCAGAATTTTTTTCAAAAGCCGATTCCAAAGCAACTAATAGAGCTTTGCGATCGCAATCACTTCCAGAATCTGCCCCACGAAGTCTACTTTCATGATAAAGCACGAGGGACCTGCCAAAGTTAAACCATTTGGCCAGGAGAGCCCTTTTTTGAAGGCATGTGCTCGATTTCGTCGCGAAATTTTTTTGGCGAATTTTACGACATCTCATTTTTAAAAGTCGATTCCACAGCTACTAATAGAGCTTTGCGATCGCAATCACTTCCAGAATGTGCAAAAGATATTCTAGTTTCATAACAGACCAGCAGGGACCTGCCAAAGTTAAACCATTTGGCCAGGAGAGCCCTTTTATGCAGACTTTTGCCAGATTTCGATACCCAAAATTTTTGCGATTTTCGCAGAATTTTTTTCAAAAGCCGATTCCAAAGCAACTAATAGAGCTTTGCGATCGCAATCACTTCCAGAATCTGCCCCACGAAGTCTACTTTCATGATAAAGCACGAGGGACCTGCCAAAGTTAAACCATTTGGCCAGGAGAGCCCTTTTTTGAAGGCATGTGCTCGATTTCGTCGCGAAATTTTTTTGGCGAATTTTACGACATCTCATTTTTAAAAGTCGATTCCACAGCTACTAATAGAGCTTTGCGATCGCAATCACTTCCAGAATGTGCAAAAGATATTCTAGTTTCATAACAGACCAGCAGGGACCTGCCAAAGTTAAACCATTTGGCCAGGAGAGCCCTTTTATGCAGACTTTTGCCAGATTTCGATACCCAAAATTTTTGCGATTTTCGCAGAATTTTTTTCAAAAGCCGATTCCAAAGCAACTAATAGAGCTTTGCGATCGCAATCACTTCCAGAATCTGCCCCACGAAGTCTACTTTCATGATAAAGCACGAGGGACCTGCCAAAGTTAAACCATTTGGCCAGGAGAGCCCTTTTTTGAAGGCATGTGCTCGATTTCGTCGCGAAATTTTTTTGGCGAATTTTACGACATCTCATTTTTAAAAGTCGATTCCACAGCTACTAATAGAGCTTTGCGATCGCAATCACTTCCAGAATGTGCAAAAGATATTCTAGTTTCATAACAGACCAGCAGGGACCTGCCAAAGTTAAACCATTTGGCCAGGAGAGCCCTTTTATGCAGACTTTTGCCAGATTTCGATACCCAAAATTTTTGCGATTTTCGCAGAATTTTTTTCAAAAGCCGATTCCAAAGCAACTAATAGAGCTTTGCGATCGCAATCACTTCCAGAATCTGCCCCACGAAGTCTACTTTCATGATAAAGCACGAGGGACCTGCCAAAGTTAAACCATTTGGCCAGGAGAGCCCTTTTTTGAAGGCATGTGCTCGATTTCGTCGCGAAATTTTTTTGGCGAATTTTACGACATCTCATTTTTAAAAGTCGATTCCACAGCTACTAATAGAGCTTTGCGATCGCAATCACTTCCAGAATGTGCAAAAGATATTCTAGTTTCATAACAGACCAGCAGGGACCTGCCAAAGTTAAACCATTTGGCCAGGAGAGCCCTTTTATGCAGACTTTTGCCAGATTTCGATACCCAAAATTTTTGCGATTTTCGCAGAATTTTTTTCAAAAGCCGATTCCAAAGCAACTAATAGAGCTTTGCGATCGCAATCACTTCCAGAATCTGCCCCACGAAGTCTACTTTCATGATAAAGCACGAGGGACCTGCCAAAGTTAAACCATTTGGCCAGGAGAGCCCTTTTTTGAAGGCATGTGCTCGATTTCGTCGCGAAATTTTTTTGGCGAATTTTACGACATCTCATTTTTAAAAGTCGATTCCACAGCTACTAATAGAGCTTTGCGATCGCAATCACTTCCAGAATGTGCAAAAGATATTCTAGTTTCATAACAGACCAGCAGGGACCTGCCAAAGTTAAACCATTTGGCCAGGAGAGCCCTTTTATGCAGACTTTTGCCAGATTTCGATACCCAAAATTTTTGCGATTTTCGCAGAATTTTTTTCAAAAGCCGATTCCAAAGCAACTAATAGAGCTTTGCGATCGCAATCACTTCCAGAATCTGCCCCACGAAGTCTACTTTCATGATAAAGCACGAGGGACCTGCCAAAGTTAAACCATTTGGCCAGGAGAGCCCTTTTTTGAAGGCATGTGCTCGATTTCGTCGCGAAATTTTTTTGGCGAATTTTACGACATCTCATTTTTAAAAGTCGATTCCACAGCTACTAATAGAGCTTTGCGATCGCAATCACTTCCAGAATGTGCAAAAGATATTCTAGTTTCATAACAGACCAGCAGGGACCTGCCAAAGTTAAACCATTTGGCCAGGAGAGCCCTTTTATGCAGACTTTTGCCAGATTTCGATACCCAAAATTTTTGCGATTTTCGCAGAATTTTTTTCAAAAGCCGATTCCAAAGCAACTAATAGAGCTTTGCGATCGCAATCACTTCCAGAATCTGCCCCACGAAGTCTACTTTCATGATAAAGCACGAGGGACCTGCCAAAGTTAAACCATTTGGCCAGGAGAGCCCTTTTTTGAAGGCATGTGCTCGATTTCGTCGCGAAATTTTTTTGGCGAATTTTACGACATCTCATTTTTAAAAGTCGATTCCACAGCTACTAATAGAGCTTTGCGATCGCAATCACTTCCAGAATGTGCAAAAGATATTCTAGTTTCATAACAGACCAGCAGGGACCTGCCAAAGTTAAACCATTTGGCCAGGAGAGCCCTTTTATGCAGACTTTTGCCAGATTTCGATACCCAAAATTTTTGCGATTTTCGCAGAATTTTTTTCAAAAGCCGATTCCAAAGCAACTAATAGAGCTTTGCGATCGCAATCACTTCCAGAATCTGCCCCACGAAGTCTACTTTCATGATAAAGCACGAGGGACCTGCCAAAGTTAAACCATTTGGCCAGGAGAGCCCTTTTTTGAAGGCATGTGCTCGATTTCGTCGCGAAATTTTTTTGGCGAATTTTACGACATCTCATTTTTAAAAGTCGATTCCACAGCTACTAATAGAGCTTTGCGATCGCAATCACTTCCAGAATGTGCAAAAGATATTCTAGTTTCATAACAGACCAGCAGGGACCTGCCAAAGTTAAACCATTTGGCCAGGAGAGCCCTTTTATGCAGACTTTTGCCAGATTTCGATACCCAAAATTTTTGCGATTTTCGCAGAATTTTTTTCAAAAGCCGATTCCAAAGCAACTAATAGAGCTTTGCGATCGCAATCACTTCCAGAATCTGCCCCACGAAGTCTACTTTCATGATAAAGCACGAGGGACCTGCCAAAGTTAAACCATTTGGCCAGGAGAGCCCTTTTTTGAAGGCATGTGCTCGATTTCGTCGCGAAATTTTTTTGGCGAATTTTACGACATCTCATTTTTAAAAGTCGATTCCACAGCTACTAATAGAGCTTTGCGATCGCAATCACTTCCAGAATGTGCAAAAGATATTCTAGTTTCATAACAGACCAGCAGGGACCTGCCAAAGTTAAACCATTTGGCCAGGAGAGCCCTTTTATGCAGACTTTTGCCAGATTTCGATACCCAAAATTTTTGCGATTTTCGCAGAATTTTTTTCAAAAGCCGATTCCAAAGCAACTAATAGAGCTTTGCGATCGCAATCACTTCCAGAATCTGCCCCACGAAGTCTACTTTCATGATAAAGCACGAGGGACCTGCCAAAGTTAAACCATTTGGCCAGGAGAGCCCTTTTTTGAAGGCATGTGCTCGATTTCGTCGCGAAATTTTTTTGGCGAATTTTACGACATCTCATTTTTAAAAGTCGATTCCACAGCTACTAATAGAGCTTTGCGATCGCAATCACTTCCAGAATGTGCAAAAGATATTCTAGTTTCATAACAGACCAGCAGGGACCTGCCAAAGTTAAACCATTTGGCCAGGAGAGCCCTTTTATGCAGACTTTTGCCAGATTTCGATACCCAAAATTTTTGCGATTTTCGCAGAATTTTTTTCAAAAGCCGATTCCAAAGCAACTAATAGAGCTTTGCGATCGCAATCACTTCCAGAATCTGCCCCACGAAGTCTACTTTCATGATAAAGCACGAGGGACCTGCCAAAGTTAAACCATTTGGCCAGGAGAGCCCTTTTTTGAAGGCATGTGCTCGATTTCGTCGCGAAATTTTTTTGGCGAATTTTACGACATCTCATTTTTAAAAGTCGATTCCACAGCTACTAATAGAGCTTTGCGATCGCAATCACTTCCAGAATGTGCAAAAGATATTCTAGTTTCATAACAGACCAGCAGGGACCTGCCAAAGTTAAACCATTTGGCCAGGAGAGCCCTTTTATGCAGACTTTTGCCAGATTTCGATACCCAAAATTTTTGCGATTTTCGCAGAATTTTTTTCAAAAGCCGATTCCAAAGCAACTAATAGAGCTTTGCGATCGCAATCACTTCCAGAATCTGCCCCACGAAGTCTACTTTCATGATAAAGCACGAGGGACCTGCCAAAGTTAAACCATTTGGCCAGGAGAGCCCTTTTTTGAAGGCATGTGCTCGATTTCGTCGCGAAATTTTTTTGGCGAATTTTACGACATCTCATTTTTAAAAGTCGATTCCACAGCTACTAATAGAGCTTTGCGATCGCAATCACTTCCAGAATGTGCAAAAGATATTCTAGTTTCATAACAGACCAGCAGGGACCTGCCAAAGTTAAACCATTTGGCCAGGAGAGCCCTTTTATGCAGACTTTTGCCAGATTTCGATACCCAAAATTTTTGCGATTTTCGCAGAATTTTTTTCAAAAGCCGATTCCAAAGCAACTAATAGAGCTTTGCGATCGCAATCACTTCCAGAATCTGCCCCACGAAGTCTACTTTCATGATAAAGCACGAGGGACCTGCCAAAGTTAAACCATTTGGCCAGGAGAGCCCTTTTTTGAAGGCATGTGCTCGATTTCGTCGCGAAATTTTTTTGGCGAATTTTACGACATCTCATTTTTAAAAGTCGATTCCACAGCTACTAATAGAGCTTTGCGATCGCAATCACTTCCAGAATGTGCAAAAGATATTCTAGTTTCATAACAGACCAGCAGGGACCTGCCAAAGTTAAACCATTTGGCCAGGAGAGCCCTTTTATGCAGACTTTTGCCAGATTTCGATACCCAAAATTTTTGCGATTTTCGCAGAATTTTTTTCAAAAGCCGATTCCAAAGCAACTAATAGAGCTTTGCGATCGCAATCACTTCCAGAATCTGCCCCACGAAGTCTACTTTCATGATAAAGCACGAGGGACCTGCCAAAGTTAAACCATTTGGCCAGGAGAGCCCTTTTTTGAAGGCATGTGCTCGATTTCGTCGCGAAATTTTTTTGGCGAATTTTACGACATCTCATTTTTAAAAGTCGATTCCACAGCTACTAATAGAGCTTTGCGATCGCAATCACTTCCAGAATGTGCAAAAGATATTCTAGTTTCATAACAGACCAGCAGGGACCTGCCAAAGTTAAACCATTTGGCCAGGAGAGCCCTTTTATGCAGACTTTTGCCAGATTTCGATACCCAAAATTTTTGCGATTTTCGCAGAATTTTTTTCAAAAGCCGATTCCAAAGCAACTAATAGAGCTTTGCGATCGCAATCACTTCCAGAATCTGCCCCACGAAGTCTACTTTCATGATAAAGCACGAGGGACCTGCCAAAGTTAAACCATTTGGCCAGGAGAGCCCTTTTTTGAAGGCATGTGCTCGATTTCGTCGCGAAATTTTTTTGGCGAATTTTACGACATCTCATTTTTAAAAGTCGATTCCACAGCTACTAATAGAGCTTTGCGATCGCAATCACTTCCAGAATGTGCAAAAGATATTCTAGTTTCATAACAGACCAGCAGGGACCTGCCAAAGTTAAACCATTTGGCCAGGAGAGCCCTTTTATGCAGACTTTTGCCAGATTTCGATACCCAAAATTTTTGCGATTTTCGCAGAATTTTTTTCAAAAGCCGATTCCAAAGCAACTAATAGAGCTTTGCGATCGCAATCACTTCCAGAATCTGCCCCACGAAGTCTACTTTCATGATAAAGCACGAGGGACCTGCCAAAGTTAAACCATTTGGCCAGGAGAGCCCTTTTTTGAAGGCATGTGCTCGATTTCGTCGCGAAATTTTTTTGGCGAATTTTACGACATCTCATTTTTAAAAGTCGATTCCACAGCTACTAATAGAGCTTTGCGATCGCAATCACTTCCAGAATGTGCAAAAGATATTCTAGTTTCATAACAGACCAGCAGGGACCTGCCAAAGTTAAACCATTTGGCCAGGAGAGCCCTTTTATGCAGACTTTTGCCAGATTTCGATACCCAAAATTTTTGCGATTTTCGCAGAATTTTTTTCAAAAGCCGATTCCAAAGCAACTAATAGAGCTTTGCGATCGCAATCACTTCCAGAATCTGCCCCACGAAGTCTACTTTCATGATAAAGCACGAGGGACCTGCCAAAGTTAAACCATTTGGCCAGGAGAGCCCTTTTTTGAAGGCATGTGCTCGATTTCGTCGCGAAATTTTTTTGGCGAATTTTACGACATCTCATTTTTAAAAGTCGATTCCACAGCTACTAATAGAGCTTTGCGATCGCAATCACTTCCAGAATGTGCAAAAGATATTCTAGTTTCATAACAGACCAGCAGGGACCTGCCAAAGTTAAACCATTTGGCCAGGAGAGCCCTTTTATGCAGACTTTTGCCAGATTTCGATACCCAAAATTTTTGCGATTTTCGCAGAATTTTTTTCAAAAGCCGATTCCAAAGCAACTAATAGAGCTTTGCGATCGCAATCACTTCCAGAATCTGCCCCACGAAGTCTACTTTCATGATAAAGCACGAGGGACCTGCCAAAGTTAAACCATTTGGCCAGGAGAGCCCTTTTTTGAAGGCATGTGCTCGATTTCGTCGCGAAATTTTTTTGGCGAATTTTACGACATCTCATTTTTAAAAGTCGATTCCACAGCTACTAATAGAGCTTTGCGATCGCAATCACTTCCAGAATGTGCAAAAGATATTCTAGTTTCATAACAGACCAGCAGGGACCTGCCAAAGTTAAACCATTTGGCCAGGAGAGCCCTTTTATGCAGACTTTTGCCAGATTTCGATACCCAAAATTTTTGCGATTTTCGCAGAATTTTTTTCAAAAGCCGATTCCAAAGCAACTAATAGAGCTTTGCGATCGCAATCACTTCCAGAATCTGCCCCACGAAGTCTACTTTCATGATAAAGCACGAGGGACCTGCCAAAGTTAAACCATTTGGCCAGGAGAGCCCTTTTTTGAAGGCATGTGCTCGATTTCGTCGCGAAATTTTTTTGGCGAATTTTACGACATCTCATTTTTAAAAGTCGATTCCACAGCTACTAATAGAGCTTTGCGATCGCAATCACTTCCAGAATGTGCAAAAGATATTCTAGTTTCATAACAGACCAGCAGGGACCTGCCAAAGTTAAACCATTTGGCCAGGAGAGCCCTTTTATGCAGACTTTTGCCAGATTTCGATACCCAAAATTTTTGCGATTTTCGCAGAATTTTTTTCAAAAGCCGATTCCAAAGCAACTAATAGAGCTTTGCGATCGCAATCACTTCCAGAATCTGCCCCACGAAGTCTACTTTCATGATAAAGCACGAGGGACCTGCCAAAGTTAAACCATTTGGCCAGGAGAGCCCTTTTTTGAAGGCATGTGCTCGATTTCGTCGCGAAATTTTTTTGGCGAATTTTACGACATCTCATTTTTAAAAGTCGATTCCACAGCTACTAATAGAGCTTTGCGATCGCAATCACTTCCAGAATGTGCAAAAGATATTCTAGTTTCATAACAGACCAGCAGGGACCTGCCAAAGTTAAACCATTTGGCCAGGAGAGCCCTTTTATGCAGACTTTTGCCAGATTTCGATACCCAAAATTTTTGCGATTTTCGCAGAATTTTTTTCAAAAGCCGATTCCAAAGCAACTAATAGAGCTTTGCGATCGCAATCACTTCCAGAATCTGCCCCACGAAGTCTACTTTCATGATAAAGCACGAGGGACCTGCCAAAGTTAAACCATTTGGCCAGGAGAGCCCTTTTTTGAAGGCATGTGCTCGATTTCGTCGCGAAATTTTTTTGGCGAATTTTACGACATCTCATTTTTAAAAGTCGATTCCACAGCTACTAATAGAGCTTTGCGATCGCAATCACTTCCAGAATGTGCAAAAGATATTCTAGTTTCATAACAGACCAGCAGGGACCTGCCAAAGTTAAACCATTTGGCCAGGAGAGCCCTTTTATGCAGACTTTTGCCAGATTTCGATACCCAAAATTTTTGCGATTTTCG
>CAWVNO010002226.1:0-53791 GCA_963930645.1 Salticus scenicus | reverse complement strand
ATTCTAAATTACTGTTTTATTTATTTCAACAATGTAATTTAATGATAGTATAAACAAAATAAGATATTAATTTTTCCTTTCAAATGTCATAATATAATATAATATAACAATTTATGATCCATAATGATATACTTAAAAATTGTAATTTAAAAATTCTTCTTGCAGTCTGTAACATTTCCTCAACTAGTAAGGATGCATAAAAATGCATCCCTTAAACTTTATCCAAATAAAAAGACATTTATAGATCAAATTATTTTGCAGTATTATTTTAGCTAATTTGAATGAACATTCTTTTCATTATTAGTCAAACCTCGTTAGAATAATAAGTTACAAATGAAATTAGGATTAATTCACCAGTTTGAAGATGACCCTTTTTTGGACTACAATATTAATTGCCGGAGACAGAAGCTCCTACTGCACTACTAAATACAAGGTAAGTGAAGAACTTATCATTTTTCTTTAAAGTCTTACCTTTGTTGTGATTTTTCAATAATGATTTACTTAACATTGATTATGAAGACCGACTTAAAAATCTCTGGCATACAATAATTAAATTCATATTACATAGGCTATTAGTGGTGGAAGTTATTACTGTAAATTAAATTAAAATTAACAATGGCGTCTTATAAAGACAATGCAATTATTGAGAAGCTCAATGCTTCTAATTATGCTACGTGGTCTTTTAAGCTAGAAATGTTATTGATAAAAGAAGATCTTTTTGACGCCATAACTGAAACTCCACCAGAGCCTATCACTTCAGATTGGTCCAAAAAAGACAAAAAAGCCAAAGCCATGATAAACCTATTTATTAGTGATGATCAGATAGTACATGTAAAGGGTTTGTCCACGTCAAAAGAGACATGGGTCAAACTAAAAAATTTACACGAACGTACAAACCTTTCAAGCAAGTTATACTTACTAAAAAACTTGTATAGCTGCAAATTAGCCGAAGGAGGCAACATGATTAAACACATCACAAACATTTTAGAAATCAAAGAGAAACTTACTGCCATCGGCGAAAATATAAATGATTCTCATCTATCAGCACTTTTACTGTGTTCGCTACCTCCGTCATATGATCCTCTTATTACTGCTTTAGAAGCAAAATCTGAAGAGGATCTTACACCTAGTTATATTCAAAGTAAGCTGATGGATGAATATAACAGAAGATCTTGTAATAACAAAGCGTTGCAAGTTGATGATAATGCCGTAGCTTATCAAATTAAAAGACACAAACAAAACTTTCCGAAAAAACAAGTGAATAAATTCTGCACATACTGCAAGATGAAAAATCATAATACCAACGACTGTTGGTACAGAAAAGACAAAAACAAAAAACAAAACTATTCATCAAGTGGCTATAACAATAAAAATAAAAACTTTAATTCATCTTTATGTTTTGAAAATAGTGAACCAAAAATGAAACATGACAGGGATGAATCAAATGCATCCGACGATGAAACTCATACAAGAAATAAATTAAAAAATTTAGCATTCATCGCCTGTAAAGAAAACAAAAACAATTGGATCGTAGATAGCGGCTCCTCCTCGCATATCACAAATAACAAAAATTTATTTAGTGAAATAAAAAATTATGACAATTCAAATGTTGTCATAGCAAACGGAAATATTTTAACATCACAGGGCTCAGGTGATGTAGTTATTACTACCGAAACATCTGAGGGGGAAATAAACAAAATAAAGTTACTCGACGTACTTTTTGTACCAGACCTCGAAACAAATTTAATTTCTGTTAGTAAAGCCACCAAAAATGGCTGCACGTTAATTTTCAAAAATGATAAATGTATACTACAAAAATTCGGAAAAACCTTCCTTGAGGGGGAACTAAAGGGTAACTTATATGAAGTAAAACAACCCCAAAACAGTTCAAATGAACATATTAATTTAACTCACGAATGTAACAATAAGAATTGTATCACGCTTTGGCACAAGCGGCTCGGTCATAGAAATTATGCTGACATAAAACACATTATGGATAAGGAACTAGCAGTGGGAATTAATATAAATTTCTGCAAACATGACAAAACATGCGAAACATGCATCAAAGAAAAACTGACAGATTTACCATATCCACAGCAATCTAAATACAGGACTAATAGAGTACTTGAATTAATACATACAGACATCTGTGGGCCATTTCAAACACCCACCATAGGGGGGAAAACATATTTTTTAACGTTCATCGATGATTACACCAGATTCTGCATGATTTATCTCTTGAAACATAGAAGCGAGGTATTAACCATGCTCAAACAATATATAGCATTAGTCAAAAATAAGTTTGATAAATTACCTGAAAGAGTCAGATCTGATAACGGGAGAGAATATGTGGGAAGTGAAATAGAAAATTACCTAAATCAAATGGGAATTAAACACGAACTTACAGTTCCTTATTGCCCAGCACAAAACGGAGTGGCTGAAAGGAAAAACAGAACACTGGTAGAAATGGTGAGAAGTATGCTATCAGAAGCAAATCTAGATAAGCAATTTTGGGGGGAAGCTGTCAACACAGCAAACTATATTATTAATAGACTCCCCACAAAAGGAAATAATAAAAGTCCCTACGAATTATGGAATGGAATTAAACCTAATTTATCTCATTTGAGAGTATTCGGGTGTAAAGCTTTTGCGTACATAAATAAACAAATAAGAAGAAAATTAGACAATAAAGCGCAAGAGGGAATCTTCGTAGGTTATGACTATAGATCAAAGGGATACAGGATTTACACGGGAGGAAAAGGTATTATTATCGCAAGAACGGTTAAATTTATAGAAAATCAAAACTCTAAACTCTCATCACAAGAAAAACCAGAAAATGATATTAGTCAAAAGGAAACTGTAAATGTAGAACTTAATGACACACCTGAAAATAACACCGAACAAACACTTGAAATAAACAATGAACCTAGAAGATCCTCGAGATCTAATATCGGTGTACCTCCAGATCGACTAATTTACATGGTAAAACATGATCCAATACATGAACCGCAAAGTTGGGCGGAAGTTCAAAATCTCACAAATCCCGTTGAGAAAAATAATTGGATAAAAGCAGCAGAGGATGAAATATCATCGTTAAAAGAACACAACACGTGGACATTAGTAGATCCACCACAAGGAAAGAAAATTATCGGTTCAAAGTGGACCTTTAAAACAAAATATGATGACTCCGGGAAAATACAAAAATTTAAAGCACGACTGGTAGCTCAGGGATTTCTCCAAAAATTTGGGGAAGATTATGATGAAACATTTGCACCGGTGGTGTCCTATACTACAATACGTTCTTTCCTAAACTCTGCAGCTTACCACAAATTAAATGTAAGACACATAGACATTAAAACAGCATTCCTACACGGTGACTTAAACGAAGAACTGTATATGCAACAACCCGACGGTTTTATTAATCCAGGGGAAGAAAATAAAGTGTGTAGGTTGAACAAATCAATTTATGGGCTTAAACAAGCTGCTAGAGCTTGGTACTTAAAAATTGGGAGTTTCCTAAAAACCCTAAATTATGTCGAGAGCAAAGCTGATTCATGCCTCTATGTAAACAATACGTCAGACAACATTTCATTTATTATAGTATATGTCGATGACATATTAATTGCCGGAAATAACGGGCAAATTAATGAAATAATAAGGAAATTAAGCAAAGAATTCGAAGTTAAGGATTTAGGAGAGGTTAGTTTCTATTTGGGCATGAAAATAACTAGAAATGATAGAGGGGATTTCGAAATAAATCAAAAACTCAAAATCGAAGAGTTAGTACGTAAATTAAATTTAGAAATCTCTAAACCAACATATACACCAATGGAAACAAATTACTTAAAATTTGATGATAATGATAACCCATTAGAAAACAACACTAAATACCGACAAACAATAGGAAGCTTGCTATATTTGGCTACAGTTAGCCGTCCTGACATATTAGCTGCCGTAAACATATTAAGTAGGAGAAATGAAAGTCCAAGAAAAAAGGACTGGGAAACAGTAAAAAGAGTTGTCAGGTATTTAAATACCACAAAAAATCTAAATTTCGTTATCAGTGCCAATGAAAAACCTAAACTGGTAGTTTACGCAGATGCGGACTGGGGAGGAGACAAGTCCAACAGAAAATCAACATCAGGCAGTGTTTTCATGATAGGAGATAATCCTATTCAATGGATCACAAAACGGCAAAATTGTGTCGCTCTTTCGTCGGCTGAGGCCGAATTTATTTCTGCCACGACTGCTGCGAAAGAAATTATGTGGATACTAAAATTATTAAAAGACTTGCACTTGCCTCAAGAGTTACCTATCAAAGTTTTTCAAGACAATATTTCGTGTATAAAACCGATAGACATCGGTTTTACTGGAAAACTGAAACATGTTGACCTGCAATTCAACTACTTAAAGGATTTAAAAGAAAAAGGTGTGATAGAACCCGAATATTGTCCAAGTGACAAAATGACTGGTGATATCTTCACCAAGGCACTTCCAAGACAGATTCACGAAAAACACCGAGAGAAATTGAAACTGATTAGTGGAACTTAAAAGATTTATGGAGCTGAAGGGGGAATTGATAGATGTATTATCATCTCCATAAACTTTTCATTTATTTACTGTCATTTATTTCAGAACTATAAACAAAGTAATATCAACTATAATTAAATTTGACCTTGAACACCGCGAGTGAAAGATTTATAGACTCATAATGACTTTCTCTTCTCTAAATAAACATTTTCAAACCATTATTTATTTTACAGAACTATTAAATTCAAACTTTATGGGAAATCATGTTATTCTAAATTACTGTTTTATTTATTTCAACAATGTAATTTAATGATAGTATAAACAAAATAAGATATTAATTTTTCCTTTCAAATGTCATAATATAATATAATATAACAATTTATGATCCATAATGATATACTTAAAAATTGTAATTTAAAAATTCTTCTTGCAGTCTGTAACATTTCCTCAACTAGTAAGGATGCATAAAAATGCATCCCTTAAACTTTATCCAAATAAAAAGACATTTATAGATCAAATTATTTTGCAGTATTATTTTAGCTAATTTGAATGAACATTCTTTTCATTATTAGTCAAACCTCGTTAGAATAATAAGTTACAAATGAAATTAGGATTAATTCACCAGTTTGAAGATGACCCTTTTTTGGACTACAATATTAATTGCCGGAGACAGAAGCTCCTACTGCACTACTAAATACAAGGTAAGTGAAGAACTTATCATTTTTCTTTAAAGTCTTACCTTTGTTGTGATTTTTCAATAATGATTTACTTAACATAATATTTGGGGATTTATGTTTTTAATGTCGATTTAATTCCAAAATTTACTGGGAACTGAGGAGCTAAAAAAGCTTCACCAGGGAAAAATGCCCTCAGCGACGAATTTGCTGCATATATGCAAGTTTATTGCCCTTTGGGGATTTTTTTTCTGGCAACAAAATTTTTATTATCGGTGTATGAATTATCTAAGGTGTGATTCGAATATTTTGCAAAATACTACGGGCATTTTGGCAATTTGCGAGACAATATATAAAAAATCACATTTCTGCCGGCCATGTCACTTGTTGAATAGAATTGAAACGAATTGCTTGTAGTGCCAGGATTTTTTTCTCTCATCAAACCTCAGCTTATTGAAAACAGCTTATAATGTATTTTATGATAGTATACAGTTTATGCTGTGATTTTTATGTGGTCAGCTATTACTTAAGCTGTATTTTCTGGTATATCTGAAGATAATACTTGAATGACAGGCTTGTAATCTTCAGGAATATCAAGTGTGAATGTTTGTTTAAACCGGAGCTGTGTTATTGTACCACCAATAAAGAACTACTCGCCATTGTAAAGGCTATAGAACACTTTCATAATTATGTTTATGGTAAAAATTATTCTAGACTAATGATGCATCTTTAAAAGGGCTGCTGTATTTCAAGAGTCCAAAAGGTCAGGTGGATACAATGCCTCAAGGAATATGAGTTTTAAATAATTTTGCACTAGAACTGAAGAGAATTATCAAAAGTTAAATCTAACTGCTTGCTAAGCAACGGTTTAAATACCATCGAAACAGGATTTGGGGTGCGATAAAGAAGTTACACAAACCTAATTAGAAGATCCTGAAAAAAAAAAAAAAAATACTACAATTCAAGAAAATGTCTAGTAACAGAGATAGATGGCAGGACATGGTATTTTGGGACTCTTCCCATTCGAAACTACATATTGTGCAGAAAGTTGGAATCACACGATAAACTGAATTGAAAGTGGCAGATCTTGCTACTAATATCGAAGATAGCAGATATTCTAGAGCAACTGCATAGTAGCCTATCAGAGGCCATTTTGGAGAGATGAAAGCCCTTCGGATATTTAAAGAATTCTTGTACTATTTCAAGACAAGGGAGGACGCTGAGAAATGGTGCAAATTTTACTGTACTTGTGTGGCACGTAAAGGTCCAAAAAAGAAGCTAAGAAAGATTCATTCGCTTTAATATATGAGCACCATTTGAGCGGATCACACTCGACATCTTAAGTCTTTCGTCACGGACATCCAGAGATAATAAGTAGATTCTCGTTCTGATGGACTATTTTGCAATATGGTTTGAGGCGTATCCCACCCCTGATCAGGAGGCATACGAAGTTGCTGAGATACTAGTGCAGCAACGGGTGTCAAGGTTCAGCACGCCCTTACAGCTTCATACCGATCAAGGTACGAACCTCAGCTCTGCTATATTCAAACTACTGTGTCAGTTATTCAGCATATACAAAACTCAGATAACGCCCATACATCCTCACCCGGACCACAGGATTAAGAAGTGTAATAAACCATCCACAATATCCTATCTTCTATAATCAAGAAACCAGCAAGATTTGGACTTAAAATTACCTTTGTTCCAGCTGGTGTATCGAATTTTTGTGCACGAAACTACTGGGTTACTTCAGAACAGAAGCTTTTTGGGCGTGAACTTCGTCATTCATGTGATCTCCTGCTTGATTGATCACCAGATGCGCCTTAATCGCCTGAGGAGTACGAGAGCTGTTCAAAAAGTATCGAACTTTATTTTTTCTCGAAACGAAAGAGTCTTTCTTCATTGTAGATTTTGATGGGATACTCAGGCGCAGTTCCCGTCCAAAGAAAAGCTGGCAATCGGTCAACAAGTTAAGATGCGTCGTGAGCAGTCGTCCGATTTTAGCTTTTCTAAAATGAGTGTAAAACTTGAGCAGTGATATTGCATCAAATTTTATCAATAGTTTGGGGATGCCTGATCGGTAACCACACAACAGTAAGATTTAACACTCTTTTGAGACGATGACACCACACGCATAAAAGAAGGGTACAAACGCTTCAAATATGTCCCCACCAGTGGACATGTTGACCGTTTTCCTTGACGCCCGTGGTGTCGTACATCATGAGTACGCACTACAATGCCAAACTATCACAAAGAAGTACTAGAAAGAAGTCGTTCGTCGCTTTTCTGATTCAATGCATCATAAACGACAGAATATATAGGCAGCGAAAACTTAGAAGTTCCATCATGATAACGCGTCTACCCATTCTACGAATTTTATTCAGACTTCCATTGAGAAACAAAACATTCCTGTGATTCGTCGGGATTCCTACTCACCTGAGATGTCTCCCTGTGACTTTTGGTTATTTCCAATGGTGAAAATTCCGCTAAAAGGTCCCAATTTGTGTCAAGAGGAATGCGACGGCACGGTTGCTCACCATCGCATAGTAATTATGCGACAGTAATTATGTGTATCATAATCATGTGGACAGTAATTATGTGTATCGCATAGCGACCGCCAAAATTACACGATTTGTATGAAAGCTGGAACACATGATCATGATTCATGCATAGTCAAGTGCATATTTATTGATGTGCACTTTGTTGTATACTAATGTATACAATACTTCTTATCATTACGGCCTAAGGACAGAATTTCTTTAAAAACAAATTAATGTGATAACACTTCATTCAACATAATAAAATGAAGGTACATTTTTAAAATGCCTAATAGCATTTTTCAGTACAAAAAAATTTTCATAAACTTAATAATTTATTAATTTCATATACTTATTAATTTGTGAAATTTGGTATAAAGGCTTATACACTACATATAATCAGTTGAATGCTTTTTATTGGTGTATATAACGGTTGTGGCTCATTTACATAAATAAAAGAATGTTGCACTATGACAATTTTTATATAAGAACATTTTAATGCAGTTCCCTTTATTCAATATAATGAAATTAATAGACGTTCTTGAAATGTGTTTAAAATCATACTTTCTGCAGACCACTGAAGGCAAAGAATTAGTAATTAGATTACAGGGCTACATAAGACTGCCATGCAAACATCCATTTGACATGAAATTTAGTACAAGTACTTATGTGTTACAAGGAATTAACTAAATTGAATTCTTGATTTGAATAGCATTTGCGGTTTCTGCAGAAGTACACGCAAAAGAATTTTGTACCATTAGAGTCTACAAACGGAACTCCTTTTAAATTAGTTTTACACTGCATTCAACGTAATGAAACTAACATAAACATGTATTCTGTAGAAAATGGTGTGTATAGATTTAATTTAATCGTTTGTGGGACTTTTATAAATATTTTTGATAAATTATGTGTTGATCATAACAATTACTATATAAAGATTTAAAGTTTGCAAGATTCATTTTGGAAGATCCTTTTCGAAGCATATAGATGTTTATTTTGGGAATACATATATATACAGTGAGTTATAGACCGATAGATACAAAGGGCTTTGAGGAGGCGGGATTCCCGTCACAAATGTAAATGTATAATTATTTTTAATAGTATTGAATAAATAAAAATGATCTGCTCAGCAACGAGATATGGAAATGGGACTTTGAGGCTACTGATTTGGCGATCCACTAATCGGATAAACTTTGTTGGTTAAATTCTGTTAGCATGAGCATTTCTACAAATATGTTTAATTTTAACATTTATTTTTTTCTTTTCAAAATATGCTACAGTTACCACAAAATCCAAAAACACATACTATTATTTAATAAGAATAGCCAAAGAGAATTTTTTTTTTTTTTTTTTTGCTTATTTATTAGAACTCTATTTTTTGTTATCCTTAATTCTGAAATGATATTTTTTTCTAATATTAAATTGTTTAATTTTTTATTTATACCTAACTTATTTATTTATTTTTTTTATTCTATAGTGTATTTGCTTAAGCATTTTTCCAGAAATCTACTCTTACGAGTTTTATGTTTTTGTGCATGCGTGGAAATTCTTTATTTAGTGTGAAGAATTACGTTGATTTCTCTGCTGTCATACCTCAGTTTGACAATTACTTCAAAGATTATCATTCAGGAACTAAATCGTAGATTGTGCCATTGTATTATTAATTATGAAAGTATTTTAATGTAAGCACATTCTTCGTTGTGAGTTAAGCATAGATTAATAATAACAGGAGACTTGGCGTTGGAATATTAAAACCCGAGGCGTTTCTGACGTAGTAGTTTATTCGGGTTTTAATAAGCATAGATTGTTTGTTTATTTTACACATATAGTTCTAATATCGAAGTACATTTTCATGATTCTATCATCTGACGTAAATTATTTCCATTTATGGAATATAATTTAGCTCTATACATTTAACAAATGTTAAATTTGGTATGAGGATTAAATATTTGTGAAGTTGCCTTGGTTGCACATGGAATTGTAATTTCGTGAATAATTTTATCATGCTGGTGACATAAAAGCAAAAATGAATTAATATACGTAAATAAATGAGTAAATAAATAAATGTCAAAAAGTTATACAAAATATTATAAAAAAATCTTTTTTTTTTTTTTTTTTTTTTTTTTTTTTTGTGAGGATGCATAATTATTTACTAATTTTTCTTTCGATACTATTTTTCAATATTTATTTTCTTTAAGTAGTAGATAATGTACAAAGTAGAATTCCATATATATAAATACATATATATATATATATATATATATATATATATATATATATATATATACATTTTCTCTTAAATTTTTTTTAAATCCATAGTTACATTCTGTAAATTGCTTCATAAGGTATTATATTTAATACATGTTGTCTTTCAAAGTTTTCAAGTGTTATGTATTTAATAACTCTCCAATTTCTTTAATTAATATTACTTTTTTTTTATTGTTTTCAGTTTTTGATAAATTTAATTTCATAATGTATTGTGTAACCACCTAAGAGATGAACAATCTATATAATTTCAGAAATTTATTAGGCCGTTGCAAAAGTTCGTGCGGACGCGGATCATTTTATTGCCTCCAAAGACGAGAGCTTTTATCGCCGTGGTATACATTTGTTACCCGAAAAATGGGCAGAGGTTGTAGAAAGTAATGGAGAGTATTTTGATTAAAAATTGTCATTTGATTTGATGTATTTTTATGAAATGAAGCAATAAAAAACCGCACTAATTTATGCAAAGACCTAATATAACAAAAAACAGAAGTAAAAATGCCATGTCTTAAAAAGGTTTTAAAGAAATGTTTGTTTCACTAAAATATTTATTTATTTATTGAAAAATGTAGTATATTATTGTATATTTCATTGGGAGTTGGTTCGATTATAGTACTTTTTATCTAAATTTATCTTCGCATTAATTTTTTCTAGTTAATGATTTTTTAATTAATTCTTATAATTTCTGACAAAAATTAATGACATAAAGTAATCTAAGTAAGTTTTTGTTTGATTCAAAATAACTTTAAAATAAACTTTTAATTTTATAATAATAATTTAACATTTATTTATTTAATTTTTTATTTTTGATTAAATATATTTTAATTTTCAAAGTATATGTAAATAAAATTTTACTTTTTTAAATTACAAACACTTTAATATTCTGACACATTGTATTTTATTTTTTACATGTACGAAAGGTACATATTTATTATGTCACGGCATTATTTGCTTTTGAATATTTACACAAATTCAAAATCGTCAAAATAATAGACATAAGAAAGTATAGTGTTTTAAGATCAATTCCGTTTTATCTATAAACAAAAAGAATAATAAAGATATTAAAAGAAAAGAAAAAACGTGGAATCATATTCCAAATTAAAGAGACTTTATAGATAAAACTGCAAGTAATTTTTTAATAGGTTAAATGAAACAGTTAGTAATACATAGAATATATAGAATGTTTATAAGAACTGGAAAAAAAAAATTGTCACCAAAACTATTATATAAACTTACCTGTACATCCATTCTTTGGATTGTAAATTTTTCCTTCCGGACAACTGCAGTTTCCATAAAAGTCACAAGTTCCACCAGTGTCTTCACAAAGGGCCAATGTGCATTTTTCTTTAAAATAAAAGTGAGAGAAGTTAAATGAATTTCCTTGATATTGGATCCAATAATTCAAGTAGAATATTTTGAGAATGAAATAGTTCATTAAATAAAAAATAAAAAGTAAGTAGAATTATAATTTCCTGAATATATATATATTTTAAACTATTAGTTAACTACACATTGATTTTCGGCTCTGTGTGTCATTACAGCAATTGGGCATTGTAAACTTTTATATATTTTGTTTGACTGTACTTGAAAGAAAAAATCGAAATCTTTCGGAAAATAAATAAATAAATAAATAAAAATACATCGAAATCGAACATTTACCGAAAATAAAATTGAAAGCGATGTTATAATTTGAAAAAAAAAAAAAAAAAAAAAAAAAAAACTAATAGTCCTCCATACTAAACTAAATTCTGCTTTTGCCAAAATTTTATCAAAATCTTTTTTTTTTTTTTTTTTTTTTTTGAAAGAAAAGAAAATTATTTTTATTTATTTATTTATTTATTTTTAACAAGCAATTCTACCAAAACATCCATCGCCAAATAATGACAAAAACTTAATAGTCGCAAAGCGGTTCATATACTATATCTGTAACACAAAATGGTCTAGATTTTACGGATTTTTTTCTTTTCAGAAAAAAAAAAAATGGTATTAAATATTACGTATTTCCACATATATATTTTTCCCCCCTTGTTTTAGGCAGTATTAATTTTCCTATCCAGTGAAAGGTAAGGAAGCGAATATACGGGAAAAGCGTCATAGGGGTAATAAGCGAAGCGAGTCGTGGGGACGGGAAGCCTTTCTCGGGGGTTGATGAGCGGAACGAGCAGGAGGCAGAGCCCCCTAGTAATAATAATAATAATCCAACATATTTCTTCCGAATTTTGTTTCATAAACTTTTTTAAAATACTTCAATTTTACATTATATATATATATATATATATATATATATATATAATTTTTCAATAGTATGTTTTTGTCTCGAATAATACGTTTGGCATAAAAGCTATTTCAGTATTACATTAAAGAATATTACTTATTAATAATCCTGGACATGTTTTTTTTTTTTTTTTTTTTTTTTTTTTTTTTTTTTTATGCTGAAGTAGATCGAACATTTTTTGTCAGGGTCTCTACTTTCGCAACAGCCACTTTAAGCCAAGTAGCGGATCAAAAATATTAATAAATTATAAAATATTAAAGAAAGAAGGAAACAGAAACAATAATCGCATAAATTATGTTGTTTTTTTTTTTCTTTGTCTAAGATGTCGGCAAAAATTCAAAAGACTCGAAGGGGAGCTGTAATAAGGCTGTATCATGATCAAGTTTATGCACTTATTGATTTATGTTTCTTTTATACCAACCACTATTAACTAACCAAGAAATATATAATATAACCACAAGAAAATTAGTTGTTTCATACGACAGACGTAGCGCTCATCGTATATTGTAATACTATATTTGGTGTGAAATTGCTGTCATGTTATGGTAGGCTAAATAGATTAAATAAATATAGGAAATAACCTAAACGTAAATATTATGTACAGTACGTATAATGTAGTTCATGTGTTAATATTCAAATATAAGAGGCCTACTTCAATTTTTTTGTTACTGCCCGTTTCGAAACTGTCACCTGATAAGAACCCAAATGAAAGGCCTATGAGTTCTTATCAGATCATTTATAATTTCTTATCAGGTATTCAGCTTTTAAGATATTTCAATGGATTTTCTTTTTTCTTTCTTTTTTTTTCCCTTCGTTTAATGAATCCATATAGAAAAGAGTTCCCTTTAAATATACATAGTGGCTAGCAAAGCTGTGAAAGCCTGCTAGTCTATATAAATAAAGAGAAGTATCTGCGTGTCTGTATGTATGCTTATCTGCGCTCTGGTGCTCACACTGCTGATCGATGAGCTACAAAATTGACGTAGGTGTGCACTTCATTAACATAGGTGTGCACTTCATTCTTTAACGTAGGTGTGCACTTCATTAAGATATTTTCGAATTTCCCATTTGATATATTTTTTTTAATTATTACTTTTTTTTTTTTTCAATTTTAAACTTCTACGTTTACTTTTTCTAAAATTTACTCTTTCATGTTAATCGTCTGCGTATTTTAGCAACGGGTATTACGCTATTTATTTATTATTTATTTAATTCATTCATTTAAAGGCGAAATTTTATTTATTTATTTATTTATTTTTTAGTACGGAGGACTATTCATCTGAGTCTTCGGATAAAACGTTGTCCCCAGTTTTACGATTGATAATAATGCTTTTGTCACAATTTCATCATTTTTTTTTTTTTTTTTCCTTAAAGAAAACGAAAAAAATATATATATATTAATAATAAGTATCGAAAAAGTTCAAGAAGTCTTTTTTCAAACAAAAATACATAATTTATTTTAATTTTTAATTGTTGCGAAAAAAGTTTATGAGTTCATTTTTAATTTTTTTGAAAAAAAAAAAAAAAAAAAAAAAATCCACGTGTAAATATTAAAATTGATAGAATACTTTGTGAAAAATTAAACTTACAGGGTAAAATTGACGTTATTATAGCTCTATTTTTTTTTAAATATTAATTTGAATTAATTAAATATTAATGACAGCATGCAAGTGCAGTCACACACATCAGTTCATTTATTCATTTATTTACTTACTTTACTTTGTTATGCCACTTTTTAAATTGTGCCATGAATTTCCAGAATTCACATAATGCCAGTAATTTACTTTATTTTTTTTTCTAGTTCCGAAGAACAATATATATATATATATATATATATGTGTGTGTGTGTGTGTGTGTGTGTGTATATTGATGTTTCACATCTTTTACAGGCAATTCAGTAAGATACTTATTTTTATTGAAATTTTGAGATATTTCGTTACACAAAAGACATGCGTTATCACGAATGCCTTCAAACTTTTCAGAACTCATACATTCAGTTTTTTTTTTTTTATTATTATTATATCAAGAATGCTTTTTTAACAAATGCTTTTCTAATTTTAATTATTTTACTGTAAAATTTGTGAGTCCTTTTTTTTTTTTTTTACCCACGTATTGTTTTTACAGTATCGAAACAACATTGTAAATATTAATTTCCAAAGACATTGTCTTTAATAAAATATATTTTTTGAAATTGTAAAATTCGTTCTAAACTTTAATTAAAAGTAAAAATAACTATTTGCAACTTACAAAATACAGAAGATTTTTCAATTGCCAATTAAAAACTTAAAGATATCAAGGAACGCGGTAGCGTTCCGCCCCGCCAAGCTAAAACAAGCATTAAGAAAAACAAATGGAATTTAACAAGTCGGAAAGTCTCTGGTGAAACGCTACAAGTGGACGCTACATCTCGGACTTATCGACTACATATATCTCAGCTCCTTGATCCTCAAGACCTATGAATTTTGTTTTACAGACCTTGAGCATACCCTTAAGATGAAACATACGGATTTCCATGCCGATTCCAATTAAGGGGCCTGAGTTATATAACTTGAATGCCCGAAAATTGCCGGTTACTTTCTTTTTCTTCTCCTTCTTCTCCTTGTTAAGTTTGACAATGATATAGCCAAGAGTTCTGCAGCTAATGAGTTGAAAAGTTTCATGGACATTCCTTCTTACCTGTATTAGTGCCTTTTGCAGTCAAATAATTTTTTGACCAATATACAGGTTAGTTACTTTGAATTTTGTAATTTTTAACGCAAAAATTTCGTGAAATAGTCAAGAGATGGGGCACGTATCCAATAAATTTAATTTTGACATTTAATAAGACATTAATAGTCATAAATCCTGTTTTTTTATTTTATTTTATTTATTTATTTATTTACTTTTTTTTTAATATATAAAAATGGATTGAAATAAATTAATTAAATACAAATTTTTCTTAAAATTTTTAAAATATTTACAAGAAACATGTTTATTAATAAGAAAATTAATTAATAAAAAATTGGATTTCGTAATTAATAAATAGTTAAACAACGCGCTAAATAGGCTTTTAACGAAAGTAATATGGAGGATTAAATAAAAGAGAGATTCGTTAACTTTATAAAATTACAGATGATGGAAGAAAACATATAATTAAATTCCGATTATATATTACATGAGAGAAATATTATCATTAAAAATTCAAATTTGACATTTTTGTGTTTCTGTGAGTTTTGAAGTCTCCTGAATTCCTTTTTTTATTTTTTACTAGCAGGCTACGCCCGCTTCGCTGGCCACTATATTTAAATGAATCTCCAAAAGAATTGGATCATTATTTATTTTTCACATCACATTATAAATAAAAAATTCACATTCGAAATTCGAAAAAATCTCGATGAGGTGCACACCTGCAGGGTCCCAGGTACCTATATGCCAAATTTGGAAGCTCTGCGATCAGTAGTGTGTAGTATTGTTCATGTTTAGATAAATGCATTTATTTTCCTGTTGGAAAAAAAAAAAAAAAAAAAAAAAAAAAAAAAACTCGTAATTTTTTTTTTTTTTTTTTTTTTTTTTTTGGCAACAATTAAATTATGGATTAAATTTAAATGGCTAATTTTTTGCTATTATTAGCTTATTATTTTCATATTTTCATTAATTAAAAGATAACTAAACAGAAATTCGAAATTCTGACTTCGATGTGCGCAATAATCCTTCGGGGGGCACCTTTGTGTTAAATCTCGTGACTGTCCGAGCTACCGTTTTCGAGAACAGTGAAATATATATACAAATATTGCTCACTTAATAGTATAAGATAATGATGGAGATATCGATGGATGTGTATCAGTGAATATGATAGAGTCTAAACTCTGCATTTGATAGGTATGATACAAAACTACATAGATTTTAATAATGTAGAACTCAGTTTATTATTATTATTATTATTATTATTATTATTATTTTATTATTTTTTTATTTTTTTATTTTTTTTTACACGGATACAAAGTAGAGTTCTTATACATAACGATTTATGGTCTGAAATTATTTGAAGATCATTTAATAAACTTAGAGGATCTTCTGAATTCAGATTTTTTAAAATCTTTTTTTATCTTTCTTTTTTTAATGTTGATGCCTGCTTTTATATGTTTATGTACGTATGTGAGTGAACGCGATACCGTCTAAACACTAAATTCGACTGCATTCGAATATGTTATGTATATTATACATCGTCATCGCATGAAATAGCTGACTGATTAAGATAGCGTCTAAACGCTGTATTCTATTGAATTCAAATTTATTATGTATATTTTAGATCACCATATCATGAAATACATGTAGTTTAATGAATACTAGTATCGCCCAGTGGTCGAAACTCGACTATTTTTTTTGCAAAGCGAGGCAAAGCTAAGTTATTGCCTTCTCCTAAACGGAATGCAATTGCAACACAGCTGCAGCAATTGTTTGCCAATATTCACTCTAACTGAATCAGCAGAGTTTTACTTAATATAACTATTTCTCTCTGTAGATGTTAGCCTTTCCTGAAATGAGAGAAAATCGCAACGTGAAAACGCCCCTTGTTGTGTGATACAGCCCAGAAGCTAATAGGTACCATGTCAGACCAAGGTCCAACCAAGTATCAAATTCTGTTAAATTAATTCGATTGGTTCATAAAGTACAGTGTTTGAACAAAAAAAAAAAAAAAAAAAAAAAAAAAAAAAAAAGATTTTTTTTAAAAATGGTCGAATTGAGTTCGGGAAATTTCAAAACGTGTAACTTTATCGAAAACCGAAAATCTAAAACATTTCTGAATCTTATATTTTCTACTTATATATGCAGAGAAAAGAATAATAAATCCACTTTAAAAAAAATAATAATAATAATAAGTAGTCAATTTCACTAATTTCACTTAATTAAAATGCAAGGAAATCTCAAAACGTGTAAATTCATCGAAAACTGGAAATCTAAAACATTTCTGAATCTTATATTTTCTACTTATATATGCAGAGAAAAGAATAATAAATCCACTTTTTAAAAAATAAAAATAAGTAGTCAATTTCACTAATTTCACTTAATTAAAATGCAAGGAAATCACAAAACGTGTAAATTCACCGAAAACTGGTAATCAAAAGTTTTTATGTATCTACTACTTGCTTCTTCTACCCACAAAAGCTAGCAATAAAGGCACTTTTTTAAAAAATAAGTAGCCAATTTCAGTTAATTGAAACGTAAAGAAAGCTCAAAACATGTAAATTCAGCAGAAAACGGAAATCGGAATTTTTTCCGTATCGTCTACTTATACATACAGCAGTTAGTAACAAATCCATTTTCCTTTTATTTAGTATATTAGTTGAATATTTATTGTTTAAATATCACCCTTTGAAATAAAATGTTTATGTTTACATTCGAAACTGGAAGTTTGCCATTTTTTTTTTTCTGGAGTTTTGTGATTTTAAATTAAAATTTTATCCATTTTACAGAAAAAATAACTCAATGAAACGCATGTAGACAGTAACTTATATATAACATATAACTATACCCAAATATTGGAATTAAAATCGGCAGATAATTTCCGTTATTTTTTAATAATTTTTTACAAAAAATTCAATGGACAATTAACATAGAAAATCTTTTGCATGGCTCCATGGACAGACAGTGACGTCGTCACTTTGCTTGCGTATAGTGATGCTACATTATACAAATTACTGTGTCTATGGTTTTATTTGAGTTTTATGAAATTGCCAGATTTAACAACTTTCTACTTTTAGGTATTTTTTTAATGTGAAGGAATACGTGTATAAAAGGGAAAAATGGGGGAAAATGCATAAAAAATAAATGTATTTTAAAATACCTTCTTGACATCGTAAGAAAATAATATTTGTATTCGCACCTTCCGGCTAACCATACCTTTCGAATGATACCATTTTCAACCCTCTATTCCCATAATTAATATGTTAAAAAGGGACAACAAATTTTATGCTTGCCTATTAATATATAGATAAGATTAATGTTTATATATAATTGACTGAGTGAACGTAATAGCGTTTAAATGCTGCATTCAATTAATCTTCGATTTAATATATATATTACTGGTCATTATCATGCGAAATATGTGGAGATTAATGATTGCAGAATTAATGTGGATATGTATGTAAGTGAGTATACACGACAGTGTACAAATACTGGATTTTTTATTGAGTTTAAATTTGGTAGACATGTTAAAGTAATCGTTGCAAGAAATTATTTATAGAATTTTATAAATTTGAAACTTATGGTGCTATATCAAGTGATACAAATTAAAATTCCATTGTATTACTATGAATGCATATTATTTGAATTTCGTTTTTTTAATGCTAAAGTGTTTAAAACAGAAAAAGTGTTATGAAATGTTGCAGTAATTGGTTCAAGTATGGCCATTAGGAAAAATTATGTGTGTAATAGCTTCTTTTACAGGGAAGCGCGAATGAATTTTTATCATGCCCAATACTATCATGTTCAATAGGAGCTAAATACAGTGGTTTTATTTACTTAAAAGAGAATAAAACTGATTTTGAGCTAATTTTTTTGTTTAACCTTTACTGAAGACTACATGCTTACCAATCCTAGTACTTTTAGAGGGACATGCAATAATTTCGAATAAATTGCATTTCATAGTATTCTCACACGAACTTTGGTAGAGATACTCAAATTTTCCAATTCCATTTGGGTACATTTGTATTAGACGATTTTCCTTTGACACCCTTTCACGGCTCATGCAATAAACTTCCAAAATAAGTTAGAAACATTTAGCTATATTCAATGTCGTAGCAAAGGGCAGAGTATGTGGGGATTCAAAAAAAAAAAAAAAAAAACCCCGAAATGTTGTAGATTTGTCGAAAATAATTTATTATATTTAATTTTAAACACTTAATATTATGTACTAAATGTTGAACCCGCTTCTTACTTCCCCTTCTCAGGCGAGTAAGTTCGAAGTTTTGAGAAATCCCACCAAAGTACACAATGCGTACACTTAATCAGCATCCACACTCCAAAATTCGCCATTCTTAGGTAATTTAAAGCGCATTTAAACGGGAACACGTGGGTTTGCCCATGTTTATTGTCCCTCATCCGCGGGGGTGGGGTAACGGGGGAATTTCGCACAATCCCGTTACAATATGTGTCGGATACATACAAACAATTTACGCACCAAATTACGTGACCGCATATCCTAAGACAAATTTAGCGCTAAAGGGAGGGGTCTGAAATTTGCTCCTTCGTAAACCCCCCCCCCCTCAAACACCACCACCAAAAACAAAATAAAGAAAGAAAGAAAGAAATTAAATATATTTTTGGAAGTATCCTAAAGAAGACACATGGCTGTTTTCAAAATCTTTGTACCATTTTTAGTAGAGCTCTACTCAAAAACCCGGAATTTCTGAAATTTCCCCCCGAAAACGGATTTTTCTTCTCACTCCTGTAAGAATCAAGAATTCCAAAATCATACATAATGTTTTATTTATACTCAAGTCTAAATAAAATCAAGTTTTGGCATGATTTTAAACATGTCTAAATTAAAATAATTTGCAAGCATTATAATCATTTGTAAGCATGGTTTTAATCAAGTCTAAAAAAAATTTCACAAGTCTCCTCATGTGCAATTTCTTCACCCTGAAGAAATTTAGCGTCGAGTTATGCTTACAAAAGTTTTTTAATTCCTGACCCAAAGGGAGAAAGGGAGATTTTCGATGTCCCATTACTTTATGGGTCGGATACGTTTAAAAAATCCAAACAGGAAACTTTGTGACCGCAGCTCTCATAAATTTTCCAGGACAAACTTTGCGCTAAAAGGGGTGTCTCGAATTTGTCCTTCATAACACATACCCCCATCCCCACCAAAAAAAATGGCAGATTACGAAAAATCAAAAAGTTGTTTTGGAAATATCCTGAAGAAGATGCATAGCTGTATTCATCATCTTTGTTGAATTTTTGGTAGAGTTCTGGTCAAAAATCCGACATTTGCAAAATCTGCCGCCAAAAATCGATTTTCTCCCCCCCCCCCCTCCATTAAAAAAAATTCCTATACAGCAGATAATGTTTTATTTGTACTCATGTGTAGTCTCCCAATGTGCATTTCTTCATTGTGAAGTAACTTGGAGCCCAGTTATGCTTACAAAGGTGTTTTTGCCTTTTGCCCCCCCCCCAAGGGGGGAAAAGGGGTAGTTTCGATAAATTCCTTTTCTTTAGATGTCGGATATATCTAAACAATCCATGCACCAAAATGCGTTACCGCAACTTCAATAGATTTCTCACGACAAATTTAGCGCTAAAAGGGGTCTCTCGATTTCTCCCTCGTAAATAGTCCCACTAAAAAAAGTAATCACAAATCACAAATCACAAAAAACAAATATCTGTTTTGGAAAATATTCTAAGAAAGTTGGTAGGTCACCACAAGTTTTTTTTTTTTATTAAGCTGGATCCAGCGACGCAAGAGATGGGAGAGTTAAAATGCTTTGACGCCAGTGATAGGCGAGGTTTTAGGTTCGAATAATTTTGCGTTAATATAGCGTTGCAACGGAGGAAGTACAGTCGGTAACAAAAGTGTCCGAACACTAGCAAAAATTCCTATGTAAAAAAAGTACACTTCATACGGTTTTGTTCAATAAATCCTTATCGAGCTATGTTCTTACACTGATTAAGAACAGGATTCGACAAGGATTTATTTAACAAAACCGTATGAAGGGTACTTTTTATACATAGGAATTTTTGCTAGCGTTCGGATAATTTTGTTACCGACTGTAAGTTGTGAAGTGTGAGTGAAAACGAAGAGGTTTTAAAGTTTTGTTAAATGAAGAGATTGGAGTGGATTTAGATTGAGTATAAATATGGAAGTATCTTTGGTATTTGTTGGTGTAGAAGGGAATTGTTCTTAGGTGTGATTAGTGATTTAGATTCTTAGTTTGGCGAATATTGTGGTGTTGATGAAAGAATTGAATAAGAGTGGAGAAATTGGTGGAACAGGGAATCCTACCACCTTTGTCTAGTTTGAGAAGTGTCGTTCTTCATTGAGAGCAATCTTCAACCTACTACAGTATCTTCGCTTGGTGAAATCCATTGTGCATTTATCTAAGTTATTTACTGAAGCTATTTCTGTTAAGTTACTCAAAATTTGATATTGAGTTTGGCCCAGTTATCCTCCCTGATCTTAAGCTCTAATAAAACATTATTTGTATTTTAGTTGAGTCTCGTTCTATTACTACTTAGTTAATTAAGTTTAAGATAGTAATGGCGACCACTTTAACCTCACAGTGCAGCCTAATCTGCTCGACATCCCCCCCCCCCCCCTGCTAGAGTTTATTTCACGGGTGCAAATAATATAACTGAATTCTTTACTCAACTTAAAGAATATTTTTCACTGTCTAAAATTGAAGATTTAGATAAGTTTAACCTTCTCAAATACCCCTTAACGGGAGATGCAAACCTCTGGTTTAACACTGTCGCCTCTCTTGCTCTCGGCCAAAGCCCTACTTACATTGATTTAAAGCGTAAAATAAAAATTCATTTTCTTATATAACTGATAATTGAAGAAGATTATACTGCTAAATTACGCCAAAATGTCTACAACACGACTAAAATATCGTTTTATGATAAACCTACAACATTTTTGTTATGTAAATTCGATATAATCAAGCAGTTAGATTTACCTTTTTTTTTTTTTTTTTTTTTTTTTTTTTTTTTTTTGCGGCAGTACTTAAAATTATTACCCCGCTCTTAACTATCCCCATCAGGACTATTTGGATGTGAAACCTGTCACTTCTTATGACAGCCTATTTCACACCTTGGCCAAGTACCAAGAACGTCACCCTCCAAGGCATGAAAATAATTTTCATCGCCAGCGGGATAATGGAAATATTCAAAATGCCAGGCGTGAAAATCCCCCTCCCCCTCTCCCTCATAAAAATCAAAGTTTCAATAACCCTCAGCAAGATCGTCCATCGCGACAACCAAGGCATACCAATAACTTTCAGAACTCTTGTAACGGTCGTTTTAATAAAAACCAGTCTCAAAACTTTTCTAGAACTGGTAGAAATGACAGAAATTTGCGTAACTCTCGCAATAACCAGCGTCGTCAGTTAAACTACTAATTGGCTTTTGTGAGGATATTCAACGGCCACTGAATGACTCTGTCACATCCGCATGCCAAGAAACTATTTGTATCAGTCCGGTGGACTTACCTAATTTAAATATAATTTTGCATGATGTGGTCACCCCAGAATTTTATGATACTGATGCTGAACGTTCATTTTTAGCTTACGAAACGTATGCCAAGTATTTTTCTTTTAAGCCTTTAAAGCTTACTAACTTAAATATTACAACGGCTCAAGGCCAGGCCTGTATTAATAGGGGCGAAGTCCGCCTCAATGTCAACATTCATAATTTAAGTGTCATTTGGCCATTTTTTGTAATAGAAAATCTTCAACATCACTGCATTATTGGTTAGACTTCATGAAGGCACATAGCGTCAAACTGAATTTCGCTACTAAATCTTTGTATATTGACGATTCTAAAGTAAGTTCTAAACCTGTCGAGGTAATTATTTAACTCGAGGAAAGTGCCCTCAATAATCTCGAAAAAACTGATTTTGTTAATTTTCTAAATCAGTTTAAACCGTAATTTTCTGTAACACCTGGCTTAACCCGTGTTGTCTGCCATGAAATTGACACTGGCACTAATAAACCAGTCTTTAGTAAATCTTATCGTTATGACCAGGCCAAGCAAGAAATTATAAATTGGCATATTGATAAAATGCTGAAAAATGATTTTATAACGCCCGTAACTTCTCCTTATGCCTCACCTGTTTCTTATGTCGCAAGAAAAATGGTAGGGCTAATACGGATCCTGAGGGATGGTGTTTTGCAATTGACTAACGAAAGCTTAACTCAATAACAAGTACCCCAAGTATCCTTTGCCTATAATCGATAATCTTGTAGTGCATATCACGACCACTAACTTTATGTCAAAGCTAGACCTTACGTCAGGCATTTGCTAATTGCAATGAAGCCCGATGATATATTTAAGACTGCATTTATCACTATGCACTGCACGTTTGGTTTTAAACGAATGCCTGTTGGATGTTCAGGGGCGGTAGCAAATTTTCAGGGGACTATGGAAGCTATACTTAAACCAGTCTTAAATAAATTTGCCCACGTCTACCTTGATGATATAATTATAACTCCCTCTTCGTTTACTGAATATTTGAAGCATTTAAAAACTGTTTTTACCTTACTGCAAAATACAGGATTAACTTTAAATTCTTCTAAGTGCTATTTTGCATGTCAGGAAATTAAGTATCTACGCGTCAAAATAATGCCTGCTGGTATTTCTGTGGCTGTTGAAAAGGTACAGCCAGTTTTAAACGTCCCCCCTTCCCCCACGACGTCAAAACAAGTTTATAGATATTTAAGCATGTGTGCCTGGTATGACAAATTTATACTTAGCTTTGCTCACATATGCGAGCCTCTCTTTAAACTAAAAATGTAAAAAGTTAAATTTTATTGGTCAAATGAAGCACAAGAAGCTTTCAATAAGTTAAAAGCAATACTTAGCGCTCCTCCTGTTCTAGGACATCCTAACTACAGCATACTGTTTCAACTTGCAACTGATGCTTAGTCCTACGGCATTGATGCCGTTTTAAGTCAATAAGGCCGTCCTATAACATATGCGTACAGAACGCTTAATACTGATGAAAGAAATTACGCCATAACTAAGCGTGAATGTCTAGCAGTGCTTTGGAGACTTCGATTATACTTTACACATCGAAATTTCGATTATACTTTACACATCTCTCAATAACAGTCATTACCGATCATGCGGCCTTAATTCGTTTAACAACTGAGAATAAAATTCTGACCCCTTTTCAAAAACTGGTATTAGTACAACAAAATGCATCTCAGTTTGTTATACAGAATATAGAAGCCTTAACACCAGAAGTTCAGAGAAATTTGCCCAAAGCTAGAGAGCAGAAAGCTCAATATTATAATTTAAGGCGACGAATTTTAGAAGTAAAAGTGGGAGATCAAATACTCCTGGAATCGCATTGTCTTAGTTCTAAAGAAAATGATAACGTTGCGAAATTTGGGCCAAAATTCATCGGACCTTTCTCTGTTTTAAATGTGGAAAATAACAATCTCACCATTGACTTTAATGGTATGCCTACCAGAATTAATATTGACCATGTACGAATGTTTAAGGAGCGGGCTGAACCTTCTCTTGAAACTATTGATAGCGATAGCGTGCCGGGTTCAAACCCATCTGACGAACATTCAGTCTTTACGCCTAACCTCAACCTCCAGCCTAGTGCTTCTGATTCTTTCGATGGCGATAATGTACCTACTCCAACACCATTCGCACAATCAGTGCAGAGCACTACATCTGCCCAATCAAGTGTTACTAGACCTGTTGCCCAAAAGCGGACTCGCACTGGTTCAACAAACTTTTCAAAATCTAAATTTCAACGACAAACTGGCCGCAAGTGCGACCAATCTTTTGCTAATCATTGTTTTATACCACCACAGATTTAAAAGAACAAACATTTGAATCCTTTTCTCAAACGGCCACAGTCCTGGTCAACAAATACTTCTAGCACAAATCCACCGCACAAGAACCTTGCAGCTCCTGACTCAGTGCGTACAAGTTCCTTTCGACCTGCAAGAAAGCTAAGTGTTTCAAAAAGACCTCCGCCCTCTTCATCGGCTAGCAACCGACACATCGATAAAAATATGACAGCTCCTGATTTAGTCCACACTGACGAGTTCCAACCGCACCATCGCTTAAATACCCGGCGCCAGGCTCTACTTCGTCAACAACAGACCCCTCCTTATAACTCACTTGCAGAGCAAGCATTTGTGATAGTATTTTGGGATAGTTCTAGACCCCGATCTCAAAGCCTCCAGCCCTCTGGTCTAGCCGACGAGAGTAATGACCAGCTTTAAAAAGATTTCTGATCTTCCTGATGTTGCAGATTCAACCTTAAATCAGGTGATGCCATTCTATGTTTTACTTTAAACAAGACTATTATTTTTGTCGGAGCCGCACCAAAATGTTAGACATAGCTAAAGCCTTTTGTATTTTACCTTTTCGACCTTTTTTTACGAAAGCATGGACTTTCTCAAAAAGAAAAATAAGGCAAAACTCAAAATTTTTACATGAATTTTCGAACTCTGAAATTCATGTTCATCTTCTATGTCATCATTTTTGTTCTGTTCTAATATATATGTTAAATTCTATTCCTTTTTAGCCATCAACTGCCGAGAGCGTGAATATAAAACTTTTATTAGCCCCTTCTATAAATATCCCCTCTTCATATTTCTATCAATTAAGTATCTGTATGTTACACTGAAACTTTTGTCTATGTACTAAAAGTTCTGAATATGTATATCCTTTAGAGTGGGGGAAGAATATTTTTTTTTAATCTATCTGCATGCAATTCGTGATTAACAGTAGTAAAACTAACAGTTTCGTTTTTTTTTTTTCACTCATGCAATGGGAATGATTATGCAATGCAATGGGATTATGCATGCAATGCAAGTGGAATGATTATTACGTATAAACTATTTGTATGTCTTTAGAGACAAACTGTCTCGATCATCTGTCTGCAAGATGCAATTTAACTTCGTATATTTCTTTATACTGTACCAGTTTTTTTTCATTTTAGAAACCCTCCAAACAGACTGTTCTTTCAATCTAATCTGATGTCCAAAATATTACTCTGCTGTTTGACGTCTCTTAAACTCCTATCTCAAGACTTTTTATCTGGGGTCGACTGCTTTTCTAACCAGATATAGAAAATCTGCGTATTCAGATGTCTGAGTTTTTCTAAAGCCAGTTAATCATGTTATTAGTTTACCCACCTCCTATGCAGGCTTGAATCTAAAGTTCTCAGCTCCGTCAACTGCACCAACTAACTTACGGAATATCGACGAAGATTGTTCTTCTTACATATTGTTATCAAATAGACGTTTATTCTCAATGTAGGTTATTGTACGATATGAACATTTTTCTGCAACCTTTATTGTGCCTCATGAACTTTTAAACTTTCTGTTAAACTCTAATGTCACATTTATGTAAATCGACTTGCTTTGTAACACCTAGCTCAAGTATAGTTTAAAATCATAAAATTGCCATCCAGGCCCTTGTTGTATTAAACTGGCCAAACTCAAGAATACGTTTTTTTTTAGTTCTAGAGTTTCCGACAGTAAACGAACTTCATTAGCTTAAAATTGCCTTTCTTTCCTTTCTTTTCTTTTTTTTTTCTTTTTTTTTTTTTTTTCTTTTTTTTCTTTTTTTTTTTTCTTTCTTTTTTTTTTTTTTTTTTTTTTTTTTTGTCTGTTGGTTTTCCACTCAGGAACATAAATTTTATTGCTCAACCTAGTACCTTAAGCAGCAATCATCTCTTTAACTTAAACTTTCCCCCATTTCTTAAATTACTATAAAACCCAGTTTTAAAAATTCTAGGCGACGACTGCTCTCAAAATAAAGTTATCTTAGATTAGATTATGATTAGAATTGATAGTGTACTTAAAAAAATCATCGGGTAAAACCCGTAGAGGTTTGGTTAAATTTTGTTTCTGTTGGAGGCGCACTCTAAGGTTGAGACTGTGATAGGTCACCACAGGTTTATTTTAAATTAAACTGGATCTAGCGACGCAAGAGATGGGAGAGTTTAAATGCTTCGACCGCAGTGATCGGCGAGGTTTTAGGTTGGAATAGATTTGCGTTAACATAGCGTTGCAACAGAGAAAGAAAGTTGCGGTGTGTCAGTGAATACGAAGAGGCTTTAAAATTTTGTTAAGTGAAGAGATTGGAGTTGATTGAGATTCAGTATAAATATGGAGGTATCTTTGGTGTTTGGGGGTGAAAAAGAAAATTTTTTTAGGCGAGCGTTTAGTGATTTAGATTCTTAGTTTGGCGAATATTGTGGTGTTGAGGAAAGAGTTGAATTAGAGTGGAGAAAATGGTGGAGCAGGGAACCTTTGTCTAGTTTGAGAAGTGTCGTGGTTCATCGAGAGCAGTCTTCAACCTACTAGAGTATCTTTGCTGGGTGAGATTCATTCTGCATTTATCTAAGTTATTTATTGAAGGTATTCTTCTTAAGTTATTTAAAATTTGATATTGAGTTTGGCCCAGTTATCCTCCCTGATCCTCAGCTCTAATAAAACGTTATTTATATTTGAGTCTCGTTCTATAACTACTTAGTTAATTAAGTTTAAGATGGGGTATGCGGAAACGCAAACCTCACAAAGTCGCATAGCTTTTTTCAACATATTCATTCCACTTTTGGAAGAGTTTCACTGAGAATTCCGGAATTTGCGAAATTTCCCGCCAAAAATCTATTTTCCCTCTCCCTTCCTTTAAAAATCGAAAATTCCTAAATCGCAGATAGCGTTTTATTTGTACTCATGTCTAGTCTCCCCATGTGCAGTTTCTTTACTGGGAAGTAATTTGGAGCTGAGTTATGCTGACAAACGTGCTTTTGACTTTTCTCCCCCTATGGGGGCAACGGGGAAGAATATCAAAAAATTTATAAATGTAATTTGAAGTTGAGTAAATATATAAATTTCTGCCAAGCGCCGTTGAATTCCGTGCAGCTGTTCTCAAGTGATACCCGGAAAAAAATAGCATGCATGACACACATGCAGACACCATGGCACACACACACACAGTCAAAATTTTCTGAAGGCATTTTTGGCTTTCATGATGTGTGAAACGTCCAGATATCGCATTTTTTTTTCTTTTTTTTTTTTCTTTTTTTTTTTTTTCTTTTTTTTTTTTTTTTTGTTTCTCACAAATTTACAGACAAAAGACTGATTTTATGAAGAAAGATATCTGATGAAATATGAGCATTTCTATGAAAAACGTTTTCACTGCGCATGAGCAAAAAATCGAAAAAAATCATTACATAAGTTTAAATTTAGATATATTGGGTAACTTCGTCAAAAGTTTATTTGAACAGAGTGAAAGTTAAGTAAATAGTCATCAAAAGAACAATCTAGATTTTAGGAATTTTCCAGGAATTGAAATTTCATAAAGGGTTTTCCACATGCTGTGTAAATAATTTGAAGATTCAATTATTTCAGCCACTTTGCAAAAGTTCTTTTTTGTGAAAAACCCGTTGTGATCTCACAACTCTTTGTAAATAAACAAAAATATGTTACAGTTACAAGCATATAAGAGTTAAAACATCAGGAAGATCCAGCTCTTTAAATACCTAATGTTTCAAAACATTTAATCGAGAGATAAGTCTTTAAATTGAAAAAAAAAAAAAAAATACTGATCGTTTAGAAACTAAACGATCCTGCTAAACTTTTGAGCAGGAGTGCATTTAATAGATGCTTAGATACAGTCATAATTAAAATCGTAGTTTTTAAATAATACCAGATCCACCTGTCATCAATAAATACCGAAATTAAAGAGTTCGGGAAAGATCTTTTTACAGGCAGTGGGAACCTGGTCCCGATTCAGTGAGGGCGGAAAAAGAACTGCCGTAGGCAGCATTCCCCCAAGACAATATTTAGAACGATTTCAATGTATATAATAAAGTAAAATGCATGTTTGTGTTTATGTGTCTATTCATATATCAGGAATTTTATAGGAAAACAGCTGATCGCAGAGCTACACAAATTTGCATGGAAGTTCGTAATGAAATCTTCTGAAACACCTCGAAGACAATTTTCGAATTTTGATTAGTTTTCTTTTAATTAATTAAAATAGGAAAATAATAACCTCATATAAAAAGAAAAACTTTTTTATTACTATTCATAAAGATTGAGGCGAGTGAAACATTTAATTTTTAAGGAAATGTTGAAATGGGAAATATAACAGATTTCATGGATAATATCTATATAGAAAAATGATTACAGATGAATGAAATACATAGAAATCAATTAAAAGTAATATTTGATATCTATACGAATAAGTAAATAAAAATAAATAAATAAAAGCATTTGCTGTTTAATCAGTATTTATTCAAAACAACTACTATTAGAAAAAATTCCTTTTGCTTACAATATATATATATATATATATATATATATATATATATATATATTCAACAAAACTTTTGGTTAGACTTTTATTCGAAATAACTATTTAATTTGCAATACTTTAATTAAAAAAAAAAAAAAAAAAAAAAAAAAACATTAAAGATTCAAATGTTTGAAAAATGAAATGAACAATCTGTAGAAATGATAAGAGTATTTTTGTAAAATAAATTAATAATTTTTTAACGACTTCATATGCTTAAACAACAAAATTTAAAGCTAAGAATTTTAATCACAATTAAAATAATTAATGATTAGTAAAGAAAAAATTAGAAAAGCTATAAATTTTATAACTTAAGATACCCATTAATATGTATTGCCAATATCTATTACTACATATAAAATGCTAAAAATCAATAAATTATTTTTAAGATTAATTTCTTAATTTTGTATTTTTGAAGCAAGGTTTGAAGTTTCATTTTTTATTTTGAGTACAACTACAGAAGTTACAAATTTCCCCATATCCCTATTTTTGTATATATTTGTGAAATGTATTGCATAGTTTGAACCAAACATAAAAATTAATGCAGCTTTTAAAAATTCACGTGTATTTACAGTCGGTAACAAAAGTGTCCAAACACAAGCAAAAATTCCAACAGGATGCGACAAGAATTTATTTAACAAAACCGTACGGTTTCCTTTTTTTACATAGAAATTTTTGCTAGTGTTCGGACACTTTTGTTACCGACTGTACTACCACGCATGTATGCGCGCTTCGCATACATTAAAGAAAAAAAAATCACTAGATACAACTAATTTGTCGTGCGTAAATCAGAAAATGTAGGAAAATCGGTACAGCAGCAATTACGCACTTATTTAAAAAAAAAAAAATTAAAAAAAAAAATCACTGGATTCAGCTATTTTGTTATGCAGAATCTGAAAATGCATGAAATATGAAATTCGAAAAATGGTCGCAAAGCCACATTCTTTTGAAAAAACATCTTTTTGTAATACAATAAATACACACGACATGAGCGGCAGGCGCGGCGCGAAAACAAAGTTTGGAGACACGAAAATGAGGTTCCAATGTGAAGAAGTTACCAATAAAAAGTGTCGATGCACCGATTCATATCACCGCATCACGTATCGCTAATGCATGCCGCATCAAAGCTAACCCAAGTGAGTTACATCCGCTCTATCTCCTCTCCTTATTCTGGATTGAGGGGATCGTATCTGCAGAAACGAAAATTTGTTCTGCAGAACAGTTTATAAACCATTCTTTGGGTTTCTCTCTCTCTCTCTCTCTCTCTCTCTCTCTCTCTCTCTTTTTTTTTTTTTTTTTTTTTTTGTTGTTGTTGTTGTTGTTAACACAAAGGCAAATTTTATTTGACTTAAGTAAAATCTTTCTGCAAGAACATTTCTGTTTCTGCGACAATGTCGCCGTGTCGCCGTGTTTCTGCCACGGGGCACAGTGCAATTAACGAATACAAGAGACGTGGTATTTTTTTTTAAGAGAAAACAAAATTAGGTATATATTTATCTCATTACACCAATATTTATTAGCATAAATTGGAAAATATAATAATAATGGTTTTTGAAATTTTACATAATGCGTCAAAATGACGCGTTCCGTAAACCTGATGTTCAATAAAACAAAATGATTAATAAAATAAAAGTTAAATGAATAGTAGTAAGTAATTCTGTTCTTGGAAATGCCAAAGAAAAAATGCATAATTTTTTATTAATTTCATTAAAAATAAAGTAATAATAATAAATAAATAAATAAATAAATAAAAATACTATAAAATGTCTATTTTTAATACAATTTAAGTATTAAATAATTATATACTTCTTTTTGATACTATGGATACTAGTAATATTTTTCTTAAGATTAATGACAGTATCGATATTAAAAATAGGCATATATTTAATTACTATAAGTTGATAAAAACTAAATGTAATAACTACAATTATCCTTATTTAGTTGTAATTCCAAAATTTCATAAAGATCCTATTAAATTTCGTACTGTTTCTGTTGCCTGCAATGCCTATACTTCTAATGCTAATATTATGTTATTGAATATCCTTAAAAAATTACATAGTTATATTGTTTCTAACAAGTGTAATTTTTTTCTAAAAAATAGTTTTCAACTCAAAAATAAAATTAAAAACCTTACTGATATTACTGGTATAAAAACTTTTGATTTCAATGATCTTTTTAATAATATTGATATTAAAGATATGTTTGATATTATAAATAAACTCTTTGTAGAAAATTTGCAGTATTTAAATCTAAATGTTAGCATAACTCCTTCAGCCTTTAAAACTCTGACTAGGTTTATCCTTTTCCATAACTATATTTTATTCAATAATTATTTATATAAACAACGTTTAGGATTGCCACAAGGTGGAATTGCTTCTAGCATATTAGCTGATCTATACTTATATTATTATGAGCGTGACATTGAGTGTACTAACTTTAAATTACTACGATACATTGATGATATAATTATATTATATTTGGATAAAAATCGCACCAAACTAGACTTACCTGTCAAATATCCTGAAAATCTGTCTCTAAGTAGTACTGATTTGGATTCTAGTGTCATTAATTTCTTAGATTTAAAAATTATTCTTAATTGTAATGGCCAATTAGAATTTGACTTGTACGATAAAAAGAAAGATTTCCCCTTTAAGGTAAATTTTTTCACTAACTTTAAAACATGCTTACATAAATCTGTATTTGTCAATATTCTTCTTAATTATAATCTAAGGATCAAATATTTAGTGTCTGACAAACATCAAAAATTACAATTTCGATTCTTTAAAAATTTAGCATTAATTAATGGCTATCCCAAACATTTAATAAAAAAATTCTTTTAATTATTTATTTATTTATTTATTTATTTTTATTTATTTATTTATTTATTTTATTTTATTTTATTTTTTCTTTCTCCGCATACATTTTATTCAAATTTTATTCAAATTTAAATTTACGTCTAAATATTAGGTATTATTTTTTGGTTTTCAATCAAATACATTGATTATTTGAATCCTAAATTTATTTTATTGTATTTTTCCATTATTTTATTGTATTTTTCCATTATTTTCATCTTATTACTCCAGATGGCAGCACTATTCATGATTCAATATTAGGAATCATCATCTGTTTATTTCAGGATTTGAATCCTTACCCTACATGAATTCCACTGTGAATCCTAAAAATTACTCTATGGTCCATGCTATTTTGAACTAATTAACTGTGAATCTAACTACTAACTGATTGTTACATTTTTACATGTGCGACGTTTATTGCTTCAATTTCATTTTTGAAAGGTTAAAGTAATCTTATTCTTCTACAATTTTATGGGTTTTTTATTTTTTTTAATCTTACATTTAAATGGTTATGGTTTTTCATATTTAGGTAAAGGTTTTATTATGATTATCGTTTTATTATGATCTTAGTTTTTCGTTTTTCTGTTTTGACTATGTATATTTCTTTTTTGAGTTGTGTTCATATCAAATATTTTATTCAGTAAGATGAATTTTTGTATCTTTGTATTTTTATTTTAATCTTTATTTTAATCTTAATTTTATATGGTTATGGTTTGTCATATTAGGTTATAGTTTTATTTTTATCTTCTTCTTTAATGGATTGTCTATGGGTGTTTCGGGCCTGCGAACAAAGAAATTCTTAGCTTTTGCTTTCTTTGTTACAGAAAAACATCCATATTTTAGCATATTTGCATTCTACCAGGCCCTTGAAAACGTTAGAATGCAAATATTGCTTTTTTTCTAATTCCAATTTCCAATATGTATTTCGATTTTTCTTTAATTATTCTTTGATTTGATATGGGTAGTCTCAGCTTGTGATCCGAGGAATTGTTTTGATACTGAAGTTGAGTCATCTTTAAATTTCATAAAAACATTTTTGCACTGATTATATTAATGTTTTTCAATATTTATTTCATTTCTAAGGTAATGCTGCATATAGCGCTTTATTTGGAAATGAAGCTTTTTATTAATATTTTATTATTTTTATTTTTATTTCATAATGTGTTTGCACAATTTTTGCTATTACTTAAGCAGTTTATTAATTTTCACAAATTTTTTTTAAATACATCATTTTATAGCTGCTGTTGCGCATTTTATGTTGTATTACTACTATTATTACTACTATTATTATCTATAATACTATTTCAATTCTTATATCAATTCTTGTTCAGTGTATTACAATTCTCATTCAGTGTTTTACAATTTAATGATCATTTTGAACTACTTTCATCATTCATTTAGCAAGTTTCTTTACTGGTAATATTGTGTGTTTTACTACATTATTATTTGTTAGTCATCCTTTTATTTATTTTTTTTTTTTGGGGAGGGGTCTATTTTAAATAAATTATTATTGTATATATTGTTGTATATATCATTGATGAATTTTCATCATGGCTATGACCACTTTTTGTAAATATTAATACTTTTTTCATACTTTTCTACTAAAGGTTGTTTATGTATTTATACAATTTTGTGCTCCATTTATTTTAATCCAGAATTTCATAGAATTATTATGTTCAAAAAATATTTATTTTACTCAAGATTCTCTAAAGTTTTAGTTTTTTATAGGAAAACATATTTATCTATTTTTACGAATTTATCAAGCTTCTATTATAATTTTGCAAGCTTAGTTAAATTCCAATATTTTTTATAATTATTGTCTCAATTTATTATATATCCAATATTTATCTTCATTATTCATTAAATGGTTGTTCTAAGTAAATTCCTAGCGCCTGGCAAAAAAGGCAAATCTTATGGTTTGTCTTGTGCTCGGTACAGAGTAATGTATAGGGATTACTCTGGATCGTCATCCTGCTACCTATATCATCCTCCTCTTCGCAATTTATTTTTCAAAAAGTGTAATTCTACTAGATGTCTTACATGCCCTCTTGCTGATGCTTCTCATTTTAGTGATAGCTCTTCTCATGTTACTTTTTGTAAAGCTTTTAATATTATTTACTCTCTCAAGTGCAATTTATGCAATATGGTATATATTGGACAAACTAGTAATCCATTACACAAGCGGATTAACTTACATCGCTCTGATATTAAAAAATCACGTCAATTTACCACTAATTTTGAATATATGCACTTCCATCAACATGACTTTAATAATATTACTGTGAAAATTCTTAATTTTAAGAAGAATTTGAATGAACGTCTCTTACTTGAATCACAATATATTAAATCACTGAATACTATCTATCCTTTTGGTTTAAATTCTAATGTTTATAATAAACAACATTCTGTTTATTCCAAGGTTTCAAATATTGAATTTTACAGTAATATTTATAAAACTCTAAATCACTCTTTATATAAAAAGACTACTAGAACTTCTAGGGGATCTTCTAGGTCGTCTTCCCAACATCTGGACATTTCATATATATTACAAAATCTCAAATCCTTAGAAAGTATTTTTCTTCAGTCTTATAATTGGAAAGTTATACGTAATTTTATTTTTGGAATTAAAAAGAAGTATCTTCTTAAATATTTTAAAGTATTCCATTCTCATTCTTTTGATTCACACTTCAGTGATGTATTCTTTGATATTTTACACTATAGGGCTGAGTGTTTTAATATTAAACTTGATTTAAAGTCTGGTCGAAAAATAAATAACTCTCTCATGGTGATAAATTTTTCTCATCTGGTTTTTAATAAACTTCATATTCACAATTTACTTAATGATCCATCCAATCCTTTTCCGATCAAAAACTTCATCATTCAAAAAACTTTTAAATACAATATTACTTTAGGTAGAAAAATATTTAACTACAATAAATTTGCTAAATTTCTTACTTCTAATGATCATCCTCCATGCTATTGTTCTGATTCCAAATATAAATCTTTTTTCAATACTTCTCATGGTCATATTATTACTGGTGATATCAATATTGTGGAAAATCTTACTCTTAGATCTTTGATGAAGTATGGTACTAAATTTCGGATGCCCTCAAAATTCAAATTTATTGATATCATTACTCAATTTAATTTAGACTTGGATCTCTTTATATACAAAATTGCTATTGATTATAATAAACCAGTGGAATTTTTTAATGAGTGGAAATTTAAGTTATTGGAGAAATTTAAACTTGATTTAGTTTATAATATGCACCATCTTTCTAATATCAAGTACTATAATTTCAAAGAAATTCATTCAGCAATTTTAGACTTACAGTCTAAATTTATTATTACTTATGTTGACAAGGCGGCTAATAACTATGCAATTATTTGCAAAAAGTATTATAAACAACTTCTTTTTGATACTATGGATACTAGTAATATTTTTCTTAAGATTAATGACAGTATCGATATTAAAAATAGGCATATATTTAATTACTATAAGTTGATAAAAACTAAATGTAATAACTACAATTATCCTTATTTAGTTGTAATTCCAAAATTTCATAAAGATCCTATTAAATTTCGTACTGTTTCTGTTGCCTGCAATGCCTATACTTCTAATGCTAATATTATGTTATTGAATATCCTTAAAAAATTACATAGTTATATTGTTTCTAACAAGTGTAATTTTTTTCTAAAAAATAGTTTTCAACTCAAAAATAAAATTAAAAACCTTACTGATATTACTGGTATAAAAACTTTTGATTTCAATGATCTTTTTAATAATATTGATATTAAAGATATGTTTGATATTATAAATAAACTCTTTGTAGAAAATTTGCAGTATTTAAATCTAAATGTTAGCATAACTCCTTCAGCCTTTAAAACTCTGACTAGGTTTATCCTTTTCCATAACTATATTTTATTCAATAATTATTTATATAAACAACGTTTAGGATTGCCACAAGGTGGAATTGCTTCTAGCATATTAGCTGATCTATACTTATATTATTATGAGCGTGACATTGAGTGTACTAACTTTAAATTACTACGATACATTGATGATATAATTATATTATATTTGGATAAAAATCGCACCAAACTAGACTTACCTGTCAAATATCCTGAAAATCTGTCTCTAAGTAGTACTGATTTGGATTCTAGTGTCATTAATTTCTTAGATTTAAAAATTATTCTTAATTGTAATGGCCAATTAGAATTTGACTTGTACGATAAAAAGAAAGATTTCCCCTTTAAGGTAAATTTTTTCACTAACTTTAAAACATGCTTACATAAATCTGTATTTGTCAATATTCTTCTTAATTATAATCTAAGGATCAAATATTTAGTGTCTGACAAACATCAAAAATTACAATTTCGATTCTTTAAAAATTTAGCATTAATTAATGGCTATCCCAAACATTTAATAAAAAAATTCTTTTAATTATTTATTTATTTATTTATTTATTTTTATTTATTTATTTATTTATTTTATTTTATTTTATTTTTTCTTTCTCCGCATACATTTTATTCAAATTTTATTCAAATTTAAATTTACGTCTAAATATTAGGTATTATTTTTTGGTTTTCAATCAAATACATTGATTATTTGAATCCTAAATTTATTTTATTGTATTTTTCCATTATTTTATTGTATTTTTCCATTATTTTCATCTTATTACTCCAGATGGCAGCACTATTCATGATTCAATATTAGGAATCATCATCTGTTTATTTCAGGATTTGAATCCTTACCCTACATTAATTCCACTGTGAATCCTAAAAATTACTCTATGGTCCATGCTATTTTGAACTAATTAACTGTGAATCTAACTACTAACTGATTGTTACATTTTTACATGTGCGACGTTTATTGCTTCAATTTCATTTTTGAAAGGTTAAAGTAATCTTATTCTTCTACAATTTTATGGGTTTTTTATTTTTTTTAATCTTACATTTAAATGGTTATGGTTTTTCATATTTAGGTAAAGGTTTTATTATGATTATCGTTTTATTATGATCTTAGTTTTTCGTTTTTCTGTTTTGACTATGTATATTTCTTTTTTGAGTTGTGTTCATATCAAATATTTTATTCAGTAAGATGAATTTTTGTATCTTTGTATTTTTATTTTAATCTTTATTTTAATCTTAATTTTATATGGTTATGGTTTGTCATATTAGGTTATAGTTTTATTTTTATCTTCTTCTTTAATGGATTGTCTATGGGTGTTTCGGGCCTGCGAACAAAGAAATTCTTAGCTTTTGCTTTCTTTGTTACAGAAAAACATCCATATTTTAGCATATTTGCATTCTACCAGGCCCTTGAAAACGTTAGAATGCAAATATTGCTTTTTTTCTAATTCCAATTTCCAATATGTATTTCGATTTTTCTTTAATTATTCTTTGATTTGATATGGGTAGTCTCAGCTTGTGATCCGAGGAATTGTTTTGATACTGAAGTTGAGTCATCTTTAAATTTCATAAAAACATTTTTGCACTGATTATATTAATGTTTTTCAATATATATATATATATATATATATATATACAGAGAGAGAGAGAGAGTATATATTGCTTATTGAAAATATTAAATTCCGTAGAAATTATTAAGATTGTAATATTTTCTATGGGTTTAAATATTTTCAATAAAAAATATACAGATAATATATATATATATATATATATATATATATATATATAGAGAGAGAGAGAGAGAGAGAGAGAGTATACATTGCTTAATGAAAATATTAAATTCCGTAAAAATTATCAAGATTGTAATATTTTCTATGGGTTTAAATATTTTCATTAAAAAATATACAGATAACACACACACATATATATATCTATATTAATAAAATCAGACTTTTGTGTGTAAATTTGTCAGAATAAAAAAAATTTGCGATATCTTCACGTTACACACCCCATGAAAGCCGAAAATGACTTCAGAAAATTTTGCCTGTGTGTGTGTGTGTGTGTGTGATCGTGTCTGTATGTCGTTTTTTTTGTCCGGGCATCATTTGAGAACGGCTGGGCGGAATTCAACGGCGCTTGGCAGGAATTTAGGTCTTCACCCAACCTAAAATTATATCTATCAGCATTTGAGAAATTCCCCCCCCCGTTCCACCCTGGGGGGTAAAATACTAAAACATGTTTGTCCGGGCATTACTCGAGAACGGCAGGACGGGATTCAACGGCGCTTGGCAGAAACTTAGGTATATTCGCCCAACTTAAAATAATATCTATAGAAATTTCAAAATTATGATTAGTGTTTAAATTGTAGGTAAAAAACGCCTGCGCATGTGCCATAAATATTTTTTCATTAAAACGCTTTGAATGGAAAAATAAAATATAAAAATAAATTTTTAAGATAAAGACATTTTATTCGCGTGATTCGCACTACATATTATGAAAATGTTGAAATGATGTGTTGCTATATAAATTCCATACTTTAGTTAATTTAAAAACATCTAATTGTCGTATCGGAAAACTGTTTAGACCTCAGGATTAAAAATAAATCACCCCTTTCGTTTGCTTCTGATTTTGTAACGATAGGTCTGATATTTCTAATTTATTTTTCCCTTTTTCCGTTTTTCCGTTGCCACTTAAATTGCATACTTTAGTTATTTTTTGAAAATCTAATTGTCGCATCGAAAAACTGTTTGCACCCCTGGATAAAAAAAATCGCATCATTCTTTTGGTATCAAATTTATAAAAATAGGTCTGATATTTCTAATTTATTTTACCCTTTTTCCGTTTTCAACCCAGATTCGGTAGAAGGTTTTATATTTATATATACGCATTTATATAAAATAATTTCCCGTGATTAATAATAAAAATTAGAGAAAAAATTACCTACAAAAGTTGGTGATTTTTTTTTTTTTTTAATCAGGAATTTGTATGTGGATAAATATTTTCGTAGAGATATTTGGCATAAGTTTAATATTTTTATTTAATTAAGCAGTACTTTTCTTTCCTGCAGTAACACAAAATTTTTTGTTGTTATTATGTACCTTATCAGGTTTTTTTATATGTTCTCCCCTTAATTGTAAATGATTATAATTTGGATTTTATTAAAAAAAAATTTATTTTTATTTTGTAAATATCAGAAAAGAGTTTTTATTTTATTTTATTTATTTATTTTGTGTATGGAACAGCTTTATTATCGGATCCCTTTCGCAAAATTTGAAATTCGGCACCGAAGTAGCTCGGACGTTTCTCGCCAAGATCTTTAATTGAAAAATTGAGATAGCCAATTCAGTTCATCGCAAAAATGGCTTAAAATATTTAACGTCACCAAAGGGGTCCCATACTAAAACTGTGCTTTTTGTATTTATTTATTTCTAATATTTTCTATTAAAGACTTCTGTGGTCACAGAATTTGGTGCGTAAATTGTTTGTATGCGTCCGGCAATTATTGTAACTGGATTTCACGAAATTCGACCCCCCCCCCCCATTCTCGGAGTCGGAGTGCAATAAACATGCGTAAAAACATGTTTTTCTGTTTGAATTCGCTTTGAATTACCTTAGAATGGCGAATTTTGGTGTGTAGATATTGATTAAGTGTACGCATTATGTACATTAGTGGGATTTTGCAAAACTTCGAACTCACCCGCTGAAGAAGGGGAAGTAAGAAGTGAGTAAGTTGCTGCCGAAGGCAATGGGGGCCCAGACTCCTCACGTTGCGAGCGAGAAAACCTATACCAATGACAGCGAGAACTTAGGTTATTAATAAAGATATGGGATTTTGACAAGTTTAATGTCCAGCGAATCGGGCCAAGCCTGCTATATATATATATATATAGAGAGAGAGAGAGAGAGAGAGAGAGAGTATATATTGCTTAATGAAAATATTAAAGTCCGTAGAAATTATCAAGATTGTAATATTTTCTATGAGTTTAAATATTTTCATTAAAAAATATACAGGTAGCATATATATATATATATATATGATAATTATTTCATATTCAATTCATACTGTATAAATTATTTGATCTGAAGCACAACGCAAAATTTAAAATCAATTTAACTCAATATTTAAAAGTTATAACTTCGAATTTCTTCACTAGATTGCAGTTATCTTTACCTGAAATAGACCCTAATACAACAGTAAAAATCTATTTACATTTATATTAAGTAAGTATTTAATAGAGAATTTTTTTATTTACATTTATCTTTTTATAAAATAAAAGTTTCCATGCGTTTCTTAATCAAATCATTTTACTCTTTAAGAAACCATGCAATTATTTATTCATTTATATTTTGACGATTTAATTTGAAATAATTAAAGGATTATAAATGTTCATAATAGTTTAAAATTCACTTTAAGCCGGAAGTCCTGATCTGATGTTTCTTAAATTACAATAGCAACAACAACAACAATAATAATAATAACAACGCTTTTAAACTAAAACTCTTAAGTGAATTTTTTAATTACTGTTTCTTGTTAAAATTCTTCATAAGAGCATTAAATGTTAAATCATAAAAAATAATTTATGTAAATGTACAGTAAAATGACTTACCAGGATAATCATCCGCGTTCTTATCATCAATTGCATTACCCTCAATATTTTTACAGTTTAAAAAAATTAGACACAATAGCGTTAACGCTATTACCATTTTTTCCCCCAGTGAACATGAAAATTATAGAGTGTTCTTAATGTTTCACTCAAAATAAATCGCAGATATTTTAGAATATTAATGAACTCGAAAACATCTGAAACCGTTTCTGTACAACGGAAATATTAATCACAAATATTTGAACATTTCACTGGAACATCACAAATATCATATTTATCTTTTGTTGCCAAAGTAACAGCAATCACGATTCAACTTAAAAATAATTTTCAAAACATGCAGCTATTGGTGATAAAGTAAAAAAAAAAAAAAAAAAAAAAACTTATTAGTGCGACAGGATTTATGCTTTCAAAATTATTTGGGTCATAATTTGCTAAACTTCACCTTCAATATATTAGATTTAATTTCGCTATACAGAGCTAAACCGCTCAATATATTTCTACGAAAATTGATACACTTATTAACTAGAAGAAGACCCAGCTAATGCCATATTTTTTAGTTCAATCGGACAATTGTTTTTAAATACATTAAATAAGAACCCTATTTTAACTTTAAAGTTATTTTTAAAAATATCCTAAGCCTTTATCATTATCATTGTCAATTATCACTATCAATCATTATCAATTTTATTACATTGATATTTTTAAAGTAAAATGGGCGATTATTATTCTCTTGATATTTAAGTATCATTTATAGTATCCAGGGTTCTAACAAAGGAATACAGCAGTTTTTATATAGTGTTTTTTAAATAGAGGTCAATGATCAAATCAATAGTCAAGTGATCGGTCAATGTGTTTTCTTCGTAAAACTTTGAAAGTTTTGTACGAAATCGAATTAAATTTAGTATTAATTTTAGCAGGAGTTGTTTTAATCTATTATTCCATATAGAGATATGAAGTAACATTGTTTCATCCCCTAACATCGGTTACTATATTTATTTCTTAAAATGTCTTTGGTGTGGCTCTAGCATAGGAGTCATTTAGTGGCTTTTAAATTTTTTTTGTCATTTTGGCGATTAATTAAAAGGGCTATTGCAGTTGGTAAGTCAAGATCTTGGCGAGATACGTCTGAGCTACTTAAGAGTGAAATTTTGAATTTCGCCAAGGGGTTTTATACAAAAGGTGTTCTATTCCTCTAGCACGATTCTTATGCTATATTTCTTATTTTTCATTTAATCAATTTATTGGCTTCCTTATTTAACCAGTCTATTTATTTATTTATTTTTTATGTTTAGCATCAGTTTTTATTATTATTATTATTATTATTATTATTATTGTTGTTGTTGTTGTTGTTGTTGTTACATCTAAACTGAATATAAATTTTATATTTGATACCTTTTAAACCACTTATTAGAATGAATGAAAAAATATGGCGTTATCTAGATTTTTTTCTGATTAATACGTGTACCAACTACGTAGCGATCGAATGAATGATGTAACTTTGCATCGGGAACAAAATCCAGACGAAGAGAATGACGATTTTTCAGCTTTTGACATAAAAGAAAAAAATATTTTTATAGACGTGAAAAGTAAATTAACTTAATATTTGCTGAAAAATAAATGAACGTGTTAGTTCGAGAGGATTATTGATTTTAATCAGATGTTCTGATAGTCATCATTTGTAATATTTCACTTTCAAAATTTGAGAATGTTTTAATGTTTTATTTTTATTTGTTTATTTATTTATTTATTTTATTTAGCAGAAAATTAAACAAAATATTAAATTACAATTGAGAACCCCCCCCCCCCCTACTCCCCGAAAAGAAAAAAAAAAGAAGAAATGAGTACCGTGAACGTTGCTATAGACTAATACTTCATATTTTATAGTTTTATTATTATTATTATTATTATAATTTACATATTTATTTATTTATTACGCTTTTTCTGTGTTTAGACTAATTAAAAATGTTTTTGTTCTCTCTCATCCTCAGCAAGTTTTAAAACGATATCTTAAAAATGAAATTGAGATTTTTTTTTTTTAACAAATGGAACATATTTAGCATAAAATCCTATCGGCAAAATTTAAAACATGGCACCAACATATCAAGGAATTTATTCGCCAAGTATCACACAGGAAAATTTAAAAGACGTCTTGAGTATCTTAAACTAAAGATGTACCAAAGACATTTTAAGGAATGAATAAAATTATCAATGACTAAAGTAAATTCTGTTTCATACAGAATTTTCTAGCTCTATTTTAAAATCAGTTTTGAGATCAATGAAATTTTAAAATATCGTATATACATACAGCCTTTTTCGTACAGCTTTACAAACAATCAAAATTTGAAAATTAAGAGATATTAGCAGACTTTGCTCGCGTCGCTGGCCACTATGTTTAAATAAATAATTATAATAATAATAATTAATAATAACAGGAGACTTGGCGTTGGAATATTAAAACCCGAATAAACTACTACGCCAGAAACGCCAAAAGAAAAATATTTGCGATGCATACAGCTGTTTCGTAGCCTTAAGCGTACCATCTTCAGTGCAAAAAGAATTCTGAATCTGGAGAAGTGTTCATATATATAGAAGAGATACCGAATTTAGTTCAACCAATAGGATTACGGGAAAGGTGGAGTGTGTGGCCAATAGGAATTTAGGAATATTAGCTGTGTAAACAGTGGAAAAATTAAGAAAATGTGGACTGAATGTAAAATTTCCAACAATCAGATAAATAGGGAACAGTGAAGTCACAATTTACTAGGTTTTTAAAAATTTTATAAATATGAAAAGCTTCAAAGAAATCGAGTTCATGAATGGATTTAGGTCTGCAAATTATTTTAACTGAATTAAATTTAAAATTATGATTTCCTTCCAGCAATGTTTAGAAATAGCCGATTTATTGGTTTCTTGTTTGCGGACGTAATTCGAATGTTCTTTTAGACGAAATTTAAGACTGCGTTTAGTTTGGCCAATATATGATAAACCACACTGACAGGAAATACTATAAATGCCCCAAGAATTATGCATGCCAATGGGATCTTTTAACTGAGAAAAGGTGTGTTTTTTTGGAAGACGAAAATATTATTCTAAAATCACATTGTTTGAGAATTTTAGCTATGGTTTGACTGGATTTAAGAAAATAGGGTAAAACAATACTGATATTAGAGGAGACTGGCTTTCTGGTAAAACTGTACACAAATTAGTAGAGATATTCACTCCAATTTCAATACGGAGCGTTCAACAATAAACTGGAATAACATATATAAGTTTCAAAAGAAATTGCATATATATTTACGGTTGTTAAAGCAGTAACAGGCAGACAGACAAACCGAAGTCATTAACACTCTTCAACCTTGTTGGAAAGTATTAAAAAATGACATAAGACTATTTGTTTAAATGACATTAATATTTTAAATATATATAAATACAAAATAAATAAATGTTATGACGTCAGTTTTATCAGGAATTTTTAATGATACAGGTTTAATTTCCTTTCATTTTTCTTTTTTCTTTTTTTACTTCTTCTTACCCGTACTACACTAACGGACAAAGAAAAAAAAAGCCGCACTTGGATATTTTCCATTTTTATTCTGCAATAGCCAGTTGTATTGTTTTAAAACTAAATTTTAGAACAGATTTTTTTATGATTTGTTCCGAGTAAAATTTAGAATTGAGCCAAGTGTTTAAAGCAAGATGGAATTGTTCGGAAAATTGTTATTTTAGGAAGTATTTGAAAATCAACAAGAATAAGGCCATTAACGATACCACAAAAAAATATTAATTATAGAGTGAAAATCAAAAAAAATATTTTAATATGCGGGATAACAAAATGATTAAAAGTTATTGAAATATTGGTGAGCTGGTTTTTAACAATATATAAAAATTTTTGGCTATTAAAATTAGAAAATGTTCTCTAGGCGGCCTTGATGTTCATGCAATTGAGATGGCCGCAAGTTAAAAAGCAATGATTAAAAAATTAGTTTTTATTACATTTAGAACATAGAAAGGATTCAGAAAAAGTGTTTAGTAACATAATTTATTTAAATGCATTGCAACAACGATTAAAGAAAGCAGGTTTAAGTTCCAGAAAATAAGAAAAAAGAATCATTCTTTCAAAAAAAAAAAAAAAAGTTGGAAAGTAAGATTTTAAAGTGTTAAAAAATAAATAAATAAATAAATAAAAATTATCAGTTAATTATTGGGTTGAAATGTTTCTCTCTGATGAGTCAAGTTTATTTACTTCGAACTAACGGAAACAAGCAGGTCTGATGACGAAAATATGGCCGACTTAACGAAAATCGCACTTTTAACACAGTGACACATTCTTCGTACTATATAAAAAGAAAGTTCAATGGATCAATTAACTAACCCGAAGTAAAACTCAGGAATTAAAAAATGGATGCCCAGCCGAAAATTTTGGAGGTTTTTTTACCTTTCCGCAATCAACATTCCAAAATAACAATGCCCTTTGTTTGATTCAAGTTGTTAAAAGTACCTATCCATTCCCATGAGCATCTATCATTTTATATGTTATCATAAAGTTTTTTACTTAAAGTTAATTTCCACGAAGAATATCGAGGAATTTCTTCTTTACTCGACATAAAAATATTCCTAATCAGAATTCGCTCGATAATTTTTAGTCTGTAAAAGAGGGTGGGGATTCGAAATTTGTAATCTACAACTTCACGAAAACTAGAAAAAAAAATATTTATGATATTTAGCACAGTGGAATTTCTGAGTTTAATGTTAAAAAACCGTGGAATATTATGCCACTGTGCATTAAAGCAGTAATTCCATAAAATGGTGGCAATATCCACTGTAAAATACATATATTTATTAAGTAATTGCACTGAGAAAAAAATCTGTAACTGACATCTAGAATTTAAATTGTGGCTCTATAAAAAACAGTTTCATGTCATGCTTATAAATGCTAGTCCTGTTTGAAAGCGAGTTTTAAAAAGCCGTATTAGAATTCTAGAGTGTTTACCTATATTCTCGAGGACAAAGTTATTTAAAAATCCATGCAAAAAAATGCGAATACAAGAGGCGGGTTTCAGCAACTATAATCTTGATTTATTACTCAATTCTAGAAAATCAAGCGAAAATTTCTCGCAACACAACAGATTCAGAATATCCAGAATTTATAGAATATTAAAACCAATGTAACATTTAAAATGAGATAAAAGATACAAAAATTTAAAACTTTTAAAATACATTTTAATTAAAAAACATTAAAACATAAGACAGACGTTTCGGCTAGAACACTAGCCCTCCTCAGTGTCAAACATACAAGCACAACATTTACAAAAATTCTAAGTACATTATAGCAAGATTAAATATTCAGGAGGAATAGCTTTAGCCTCGTTCAAGGCAGAATGTTGCATTTTAGTAAAAGCGCCCTCTAGAAAAATACGGGATTCATAAATATTTATATTAGAAGCTAAAATTTTAAAGTTTTCAAAATCTGGAATATGATCACTATTGAGAGAATGGATTACAAGTTTAGATCTTAAATCTCCTATTTTATATGAGCGTTTATGTTCTTATGTTCTCCTATTATGTTCTCCTGTTATATTCTTACGTTCTCCTATTTTATATGAGCGGTTATGTTTGTTATGAGAACATAAACGCTCATATAAAATAGGAGATTTAAGATCTAAACTTCTAATCCATTCTCTCAATAGTGATCATATTCCAGATTTTGAAAACTTTAAAATTTTAGCTTCTAATATAAATATTTATAAATCCCGTATTTTTCTAGAGGGCGCTTTTACTAAAATGCAACATTCTGCCTCTAAAGCTATTCCTCCTGAATATTTAATCTTGCTATGATGTATTTAGAATTTTTGTAAATGTTGTGCTTGTATGTTTGACACTGAGGAGGGCTAGTGTTCTAGCCGAAACGTCTGTCTTATATTTTAATGTTTTTTAATTAAAGTGTATTTTTAAAGTTTTAAATTTGTGTATCTTTTATCTCATTTTAAATGTTACATTAGTTTAATTAATGTTATATTAATGAGGCGTATAAATTATGTTTAATTTTAATAAATTATAGAATATTGTTTCACCATCTAGAAATGTGTAAACTTGAAATTCTCGATCATTTCGTCTGTTCAGTTTTCTGGTGTGCCTTATGAACATAGCTCAGAAATCTATATTTCTAGCTAAGAGATTTAAAATATGACCACTTATTCATTTTAGATGTGGCGGTATATATATATATATTTTCTCAGTGTGCTTATATCTGACAGATAAGTAATTTTACTTTATAGATTAAAATACAACGGTTTTATTTCATATAATAAATCATAATAGAGCACAAAGTATATGTGTGTTATATTACGTTTAAAAAGAAAATTTTATGTAGACTTTTATTAAATACTTCGTAGTGTGTAATAAAGCGAATTATTAAACCAAAAATGTATATAGGTACATGACTTCCATATCATACAAACATAAGAGTTCAATCATTAGTTTTTAAGTTATCACAAACATAAAGGGTATAAATCAGTTTTTCTACAGTTCGCTTTTTCATTTTGCCCCTTAGTGTATATCGTGGAGAAAGTATTGTTTTAGAGCCAAATTCTCGAAATCAAGTTTTTGTTATATTCACACGTTTTAATGTCCCCTGAATCCAAAAATCATATTTTTAGCGGTTGGTCTGTGTGTGTGTGTTTATGTGTTTGTATGACTTTTATCAGCATATCTCAAGAACAAATTACAGCTGAAATTCAAAACATAGTATTTTAAATATGTATCATATACAGATGCTACACTAAAGTTTTCGTTGAGATTAAGCAAACGGTTCGTGTACAGTGGCATCCAAGAGAATTCAAATACATAACGTCTATGGGGAAAATTGCTGGTAAGTACAGTTTAACATCCATAGACTGCACTATACAAAAAATAAACAAATACATTTTATATATATATATATATGCGTGAAAACATGTTTCATGTAGAATAAAGTATGGAAATCATTTACTGTTCATTTACAGGGACGCACAAAATAACTAGTGCGATAATATATGAAAATTGATGGAAGTGTACTTCAGTTTATTCCGTGTGTTATTAATATAGTATTATGTTTATTTGCACCATGATGTGTGTACATAACCTTCAAAAACTATACAAGGTTACCAATATTTAAGCCTTAACATTCTTTTTTATTGTTAGTGATTTGCTGTAATATTTTACCATATCCAGGAAGGCTGCTCAAAAATTAAAATTTATTCCGCAGAAATTAAAATTATAACCATATAGTAAATAATGTATTATTTAAATTTAAATATTCATCACTTAGTTTGTTGCATATCTACACGTTTTGAGGTTTTCTTAATACCGAAGTCAAGATTTTAACGTTTAGTCTTTTCTGTATCACTTAGAGTAAATTAAAACAAATATTTCCAGGCAATCCGAACGTTGTATTTTGAAGTTAATTCGTTTGTGACTAGAAATGTTTGATCAAGATTGATATGTTTCAAGGAATGTTGCATGTGAAAGTTGTCTAAGTAATTTTAAATGAACTTTTGAATTTAATAACAGATTTGAATTCTGTATAAATGTAGTTTTAATAATAAAACGGGGGTTTGAGATGGCCGGTAAACCCCTCACACAGAATTATTTCTCAAATAAACCTGTTCTGAGGCCTAATTTGAATTGTTTTAACATAGGTTTACATAACAGTATTTCTTATCTTATCCATTAATCACTAATCTGTATTTATGGTATTAGATTTCAGGGTAAGAGAAAGTTGTGTGAGTGACACACAAGGTTATTTTAAATTATTTTTCACGTGTAGAGAAATGATTCTTTTTTTATACTAGAAAAAATAAATGAAAGAAAAAGTTGTAAGAGCCTTATTTCATTGGCAACTGGTTGAAATTACAACACAAAGAAAAATTTCAAGAAATTTAATAGAGTTAAACACATTAGTACAATTTAATTAATAACTTTCTTCATAAATAACAATTTAAAAACCCGGCTTCGAGGTGCATGTGAAGACATTACAAATTATCTGTGTGCCAAATGTTATTTCTGTAAGCGGAGTATATTTTTCTGTAGACAGCTGACAGACAAATAGAATTATTTCGCTTTCATTAATAAGAATTAAAGAGAAACTTGGAAAAATGTGCAGTCGGCAACAAAAGTGTCCGAACACTAGCAAAAATTCCTATGTAAAAAACGTACACTTCATACTGTTTCATTAAATAAATCCTTGTCGAATCCTGTTCTTAGTCGGTGTAAGAATATTATTCGGCAAGGATTTATTTAACAAAGCCGTATGAAGTGTACTTTTTTTACATAGGAATTTTTGCTAGTGTTCGGACACTTTTGTTACCGACTGTAAATTGTAATTCTTACGAAGCACAGATTTGCATTTAGAATGGCTTTCGTAAATCTTAGTCTCGTGTCTGAATCTTTAAATAATTATCATTTACACAAATTGTACATTTTTTAAATTAATTTATAAAAAGTATAATTTTTTATAAAATTTATTAAAAAAAAAAAAAAAAAAAAAAAAAAAAAAACAGGATTTAACACAGAAAATAGCTAAACGGATTTTTATACGACTTCCTTTTCACCCACGACCCCGAAAATCATTTTTAAAAAATGAAATGTGTACAATGCCCAAATTATGTAATGAACAAAAATTTATTTTATTTCATTTTAATTTTTTTTCTTCTATTTTCTTTTAATAATTAATTATTTTAAATTTAAATACAAATAACAAAATGAAACTGAACAGATATCTTCTAAATAATAAATTTCACATCTGAATTATTCAACTGTAATTAATACACTTATTCAAGACTAATTTATTTTCCAGTAAAATCCAAAGTTTTTAAAAATATCTAGAATTAAGACAAAAAAAAATTCTTTAGCTTATATATATATATATATATATATATATATATATATATATATATATATATATATATATATATATATTAAAATGTGTACAGTATCATAGTATCCGATTGTATAAATATAGATATTTGTTGAAGTAAAAAAATCTATTTTCGAAATTTAAATATTTAAAAAATAAAACTGGTTAAGAGCCATATGGATTAAGCATTTGAACTCTCCAAATGCATCCCTTTGTATAAAACGTATCATTTTGAAGAGTAGAGTTAAAAATTACCTGTTACGATATTAGAGTCGAATTTCTGAACATTCTTTTCTTCCTCATTTCCATAACCCTGATTATTTGCTAGAACTTCAGAATGTAACACAGTAGCAACCACAAAAATTAAAATTATCCGTTTAACAGAAGTCATTTTTGTACCCTATCATATTATGCAACTTTGATTGTTATAAGCTATAGCTTTTAATAATTGTAAATTTATGTAGCTAATGGAAATACTGAGTAGATTATAAACAATAGATAGATAAAACAGAAAATATCCCAAGTGACTGCATTATTAGAAGTTTTCTATTAATGAATATTATTAATTGCCATTAACTACATTTTATATGTTATTAATAAAATGCAATCGTAAGAGAAACTATTTAGTAATGAATTTAAAAAGGAATGACCAAAAGGTTAATCGTAATAATCAAAGGTTATCATTTAAACTTTCAAAAGAATTCAACTGATAAAAATAAACACAATGCAAATTACTATTTGTTTGTAATTTAGAGAGAATCATTTGTTTTATGCTGATTATATGAGACATAAGAAATGTTTTTTTCTTTATAAATATAAAATGAAAAATTTCACAGAATCATTTCACCTTATAATTTAAGAAATCCTTAAATTGATAAGCGAACGTTGCTTTAAAATCTTCTACATTTACAATTGTAAAACATCAGATATAGTATTAATTTATGCTACAAGTACGTTATCTTCCAATTTTTATTAAATTACTATTCTATAGTTTTAATGTTTGCTTCAATGGAAAGTTTTTCGCATTTTCACTTTACAAGTTGATCTGCATGTTTGAAAAAAAAAAAAAAAAAAAGGAAGAAAGAAAGATGTATTTATATATATACATATGTGAATAACATGAAAGCATAACATTGGACAACAAAAATTAGAACCGATAGTTTGCAAATTTTAAAGCACATTTATATAACGCTTCTTTGAATAAGATAATAATATACGCATAACTAATAACACTAAATTAAAAATATGAATAAAGTGGCCTGAATTTAAAGTCGTACATTGTAACAAAAAAAAAAAAAAAACTGTTTGAATATGCTACAAAGTTCTAGAAAAAAAAAATAATTTATAAACTTTTTGCGATAACTTTTGGACGTTTTGTAAAGAAAAAAAAGGCATGATTGAAATTTTAAGTACGATAATAAAGCTCGCATAATTTTGCAAAACTTTTTGTAAAATGTCAGAATTGTCGGTCTATACAGTCGCAGGTCCCAACGTTCCTATATGTTTACGATCATTTTATTATACTCTCACCACAATTTTCAAAAGAAAAAATTTCATGAAGGTTTTCACGAAAAAATAACATCTAAAGCTACAATAATATTTTCTTTTTGAAAATTGTGTTGAGAGTATAGTAAAATGATCGTAAAAATATAGGAACGCTGGGATCCTGTTACAGTGGAAAACACATGTTTGCCATTATAAAGGCTTTTCTGTCTCTTCACACCAGGATTTTGATATAATCTTTAGAATTAAATGTATGTGGAGATATTTCGTGCTGGAATATTAAAATAAAAATAATAAAAACAGCGTTAAAAGTACTGAGAGAGAAAATAAAATTAAACGGTCATTCCGGAATTCTTAAGTTCCTTCTCAATATTAATGACAAAAGAATGAAAAAAAAAAGAAAAAAAATGTACCAAAAACTCGCTAAGCAAGCATGATCCAAGAAATGGGCCAGAAATGCAAAATATGAAAAGTGTCACTGGAAGAAATATAAAACATAAATTGACGCATCTGAAATGGCAACCAACAGGGCGCACAGAATAGGAAACATTTTAAAAGGAAGGGTGTAAGGGACAAAATGTGGGGGAGGGGGAGGGAGGTGTGTATTTCTAAATAAACTGTAACCAAATTTTAGCGACATAGTGTGACTAAGGGGTAATTTTCAAATGAGTTAGAGTTCTTGCAACCATAGAAAGCTTTCCAAAAATCTAATTCGAGTATTAATTTTTTTTTTTTTTTTTTTTTTTTTTTTTTTTAATAATGATGATGTCTTGGGAAATTTAAAATTACGGTTATTCAGCCAGATATGTTTAGCTATGGTTAGAATGTTCTATATTACTATTTTTAACATGGTTGTTATGCTCACGTGAACGGAATTTAAAAGCGTAGATCACATTCACAGATTTTGAACACTCGACCTAAAATTCCTAAACTCGTCAATCCTTTTTGACCAATTGTTTCTAATATCCATACTGCTTCTTAAAATCTTCCTGTCAAGCATTTCGTTTCTATTTTTTCCCACTCCTCTTAAATAATTTGTATATATGTAAAAATTCCTTCGTGTTTGTTCAAGCACTACATAACTTCATACATGCCTCAAACTAAATCATGATTTCTTTCGACCTTTAAATCTCTTTTTACAAATTTCCATTTCAAAATGCTTTAAACTGCCTAAAATACGTCTACGATTTTACTGATGTTGAAATTAACGAGTTACTACACCTTACAAAATTATGATTATCACAAAACAATTTTTTATCTGAAGGGAAAGTTTATCAAATGACTGATGGTGTATCCATGGATTATCACCTTATTAAAACTACAAGTGGCACATATATGCACTACTTTGAAAATAATCTTTTCAATTATGTACGTTATGTAGACGACATTTTCTCATTATTAGAACGAAATGAAATCGATTAATCCAATACCCTTTCTACTATAAATTCACAAGTCATTCATATCTATTTTTTTTTTTTTTTTATGAAAAAGAAAATAATGATAAACTTTCCTTCCTTGATGTTCCCGTTTTACGTGAAAAAAATTCCCTCCAATCCACTGTTTATCAAAAACCCTTTGCAGTTAGTTTACCTCCTCATCATTATTCTTATTAACCCCTAACCAAAAGTTATCTATTCTTTCAACATATTACATATGCTCTACATATGCAGCACGGAAAATTCCTTAAAATCTGAATTAAATTATATGAAATCTGTAGTTGTTGATCGTAACTCTTTTTCTAATATAGTGACTCTATATATCATTAACTAGCTTAACGAAAATCTTCTAAAACTAAGTATAATATCAATAGAAGTTTTTCTGTACTATCTTAAAAAAGTCATCAAATTTCCAAATTCCTAAAGAATTTCAACTTTAAATTAGTATACACTCCTTTCTAGAAAAAAAAAAAAAAAAAGAAGCAAAAAAGAAACAAAATAATTACAAGATAAAAAGAACTTTTATATACCATGTTTTTAAATTTTCTGTTGAATCATATAAACGCTACCGAAGGCAGCGGGAACCCGAGCAATTGGATAAAAGTAATAAAAAAATTCCTTGCTATCGTGTTTTGAGCTATTATAAAAGTTTCAAATGGCTATCTAGCCGGGAAGTTAGTTAAATAAAATTTCTGGCGAATCATATAAACGCTGTCGATGGCAGTTGGGACCTGAAGCAGTTGAGTAAAAGTATTCAAAAAAGTATTGTCACCGTGTTTTGAGCTATCCTGAAAGTTTCAAATGTCTACCTAGTCGGGAAGTTAGTGAAAAATTGATTACAAGCTTTGTACTGGTAACGCTGTCGAATGAAGCAGGAACCCGAAGCAGTTGGTTAAAAATATTTTTAAAATGCATTTTCGCCGTGTTCTGAACTATTCTGAAAGTTTCAAATGTATAGCTAGTCGGGAGGTTAGTTAAATAAATTTTCTGTTGAATCATATAAACGCTGCCGAAGGCTGTTGGGACCTGAAACAGTTGACTAAAAGTATTTAAAAAATGTATTGTCACCGTGTTTTGAGCTAGCCTGAAAGTTTCAAATGTCTAGCTAGTCGGAAAGTTAGTGAAAAATTGATTACAAGCTTTGTACTGGTAACGCTGTCGAATGAAGCAGGAACCCGAAGCAGTTGGTTAAAAATATTTTAAAAATGCATTTTCGCCGTGTTCTGAACTATTCTGAAAGTTTCAAATAACTAGCTAGTCGGGAAGATAGTTAAATAAA
>CAWVNO010002224.1:0-10000 GCA_963930645.1 Salticus scenicus | reverse complement strand
TGGCTTATAAACCTTTTTGAAGAAATTGATATGCAACAAAATTGTCCTATTACACTGTATGAAGACAATCTTTCTTGCATCAAATTGGCTGAAAATGACAAGTTTCGACAGATAACTAAGCACATCGAGCTAAGGTACCATCTGATTCGAGACCTTGTTGAGCAGGGCACAATAAAGATTGAGTATGTAAGTACGGAAAATATGATCGCCGATGTGCTCACCAAGCCTCTGCCGAGACATTCTTTTCGAAAATTGCGAATTTCCTTGTTGAACTGTGATTAAATGTCATCGAGTTTACGCAGGGGTGTTGGTGAGAAATAAACTCAAAATGACATTCTTTCAATACTTACAAAAACTTTCTTTTTCATATTATTCTAAAAACATTTCATTTGACTCTTTTATTTCTTCATGCATATATACATCTACATTGGAGCGTCGCTGTGACGCATTTGTTCTGATTGGCCGTCTGTGTTTCTATGTACATGTAATGATGTATGTTCGTTTTTTTTTTTCTCTTTCTTCGATGTTCAGTTTTATAATAAAAATGTGATTAAAAGGAACACATGTGGGTTCTTCTTTTTATTCCCACAATTTTTTCCTATTCATAAACCAAGCTAAAGTAGGCTGGTTTAATTCAATTAAAACCATTATTTAATTTATTTCAAATTATATATTTTAAACAGCATCAGTCAACTCAAATGATAGTTCCTGAAACTCCAACTGATTTATTTTCATTTACGAAATACCACATCTTGGTACTGAAAGCTGAAATAAAAGAGGATACTCACAAACAAGGTGAGTACATTTTACTTACCTTATAAACCTTGAACTATTTTTATAAAATATATAAGAATAAGTAAATTAAATATTTCATAATAATACTTTTGTCAATTTTAATAAAAAGCACCTAAAAATAGCGGGTTCTACCAACAATTCTGCATCCTTGAAATGTTATTCCAACATGGAATTTGTCAGGTAGCAGTGCGGAAACTGAAACAAAGAGAATCAAAATAAAAGATAATTATATAGTTCCATCATGTTCAAATTCTGAAACTTCGTGTTCCACTGCTTCTACATCATCTTATGTGGAAGAAACAACAGTTCGAGGAATGAAGTTATTTCTGTTGAAAGAATCTGTAACTAAAGCAGAAATTTTATGGAGTATAGAAAGCGTAATGACTCATTCATCATTAAGAACAGCTGGTCGAGATGCGTTATTATTTAAGACTATTATATAACCCCGTCAAAAATGACAGAATGTGAAATCAGTTAAGGTAGTGAATCAACGAATGCTTTGCCAGCTTCACTGGACACTATATTTAAAGGGGACTAATGTGCAAGTTGCACCGAACGTACAAACTATTTCTTTTAACGAAAATACCTACTAACCCTGGATGATAGGTCTAACATAACATATCATATTATATATCGTAATATAACTCAGTACTTATTTCACCTCCTTCTTCGACTCAATTCGGGCAAATTTAATATTTTTTAATTTTTCGCATGAAAACATTATTTCGGCTTATCCCCCCCCCCCCCCCTAAAAAAATGTATATATTATAATGACAAATAACTGTTAAGTTTTTTTGGCAACAATCATAAATTTAAATGTCCAATTTTGAAATTATTTTCATATTTTAATTAATTCTAAAATATCTAATCAAAACTTCGTTACAAATAAGGTACCAAGTGAAAGGTACCATATTTGTAATGAAGTAACTTTAGGTACCTTATTTGTAACCTTATTTATTTTAACTAATTTGATAAATATGACGTCACAATCAACTGTTTGTTTATATCAGATAAGTACATTATCATGATTGCAAGAAAATGATGTAATAACTATTAGCTCATAATTTTTAGGATTGAATTTTATATTACATTTTAATTTTATCCTCTTTTTGTTTCCTCTTTTTTTTTTATTTTCTGCACTCTCATGCCTGTTATTAAATATACTTGTTTAGTCCTCAATAAGTTTAAAATGCTATGTCACCAAACAAAAATTCTGCTAGCTCTTATGCAGGTTACATAACTCCAGTAACTGAAAATGCAAGATAGGATTTGAAATACGTTTGATAGACTTCTAATCGAATAAATAATTACTATTTTTCCTCCTGAAGTTCAAAATATTGTGATACTTCAAAAATATACATACACTACAAAAATTGTAAACATTTTAATTATTACACGAGGAAAAAATTAATGTTGTACATAATGTGTATACCGTAATTTAGTGAAGATAAGCCGTGGGCTATCTTAAAAAAAAAAAAAAGAAAAAAGAAACATTGATTTTTTTGGGGACTGCGGCTTATCTATCAGCGCGGGCTATATAATGATAATGCCAAATTCCGTCGTCCATACTTCTTTGTATTCGAGTTTCTCGAGCACTGATTCACGCTTATAATCTCTTATTTATTAACTAATAATTCCTTATTTTTATTAATTTGCATATACGTCTGGAGTTCGTCATCTTGTTCCCTTGTTTTTGATTTTTTGCATCGTATTTGTATACTGGATTTAATTTTTGTTTTATGTTTATTTTATTTATTTATTTATTTTTTAAACAGTGCCTTTTGAAATAATTTATTATTTAAATTTATAATTAATTACTTTTATGACTTTGTATATATGCCCGGATTTCCCCATCTTGTTCCTGTGTTTCTCATATTTGTTGCATTACATCTGCATACTGGTATAGTTTGATTTTATTTTCTTTATACCAAATTATTTTTTAAATAATTTATTATTTTCATTTATAATTGATAATTTATTATTTTTATTAACTTGCATAGATGTCAGAAGACTAATATCTTTTTTCTTTATTTATCTGTCGCATCATTTTAATAAGCTGCGGCTTATATACACTAACTTACGGTATGTTGATTGTATACTTCAATTTTATGAAATAGTGTATTATTATTTTATTATACAATTAAAATGATCTTCCTGTTTTTGTGAAATCTTGGTTTTTGAGCATACAGTCAACTCTCAAAAATCCGCAACCCTAAAATCCACAATTCTCTGAAATCCGCATATCATTTGCAATGTAAACAAACATTGTCACAACTGATTTGTTGATTAGTGGATTGCAGAAATTCAGCTGTATTAGGAGATAAATCAATTATAAACTTGTGCTGGTGAATCACCAATCACTCAGCATGTTACAGAGGAGGAAATGATAAGTGTAATTATATATAATTATCAAAAAATAAATCATTAATTTAGAGGAAGGAGAAAGACAGTTTTCATGAAAGATTTTCTCTCATGAAGATAAATATTCAAACTTTCTTATAGCACAAACTTATGTGATTGACCAAGAATTTCTGCCTTTTTTGTAGGCTATAGAAAAATAAATACTACATATGAATATTCTTACTTAAACTACTATTGATCAGCCTTTTCAAAAATCTAGATAATTTGCAACTATAATATGATGTATAAAAATTGTTCTTTAAATTAAAATTTCATGAAATATTTGTGCATTTATTGGGCACACTTTATTTCAGCATTGTATGTATAACACATAAATTGTTTCTTAAAGATTTGCTACTCAAATGAGGTTCTAAGATGTAAATAAAAGAAATTATTCTAAAATCTGCAAAATTCAGAAATCCGCAAAACACTTCGTTTTAAGCTGTGCGGATTTTTGAGAGTGTACTGTATTTTTTCCTATTTTCATCTGTCTCAGGTTGCTAAGTATGAAAGTCATATTTTACTAATGAACTACAAAAAGGGGGGGGGGGAAGGCATTCTTAATATCTTATAAAAATTCAGAAAATGAATTTTTTCAAATGTATTTTTCTCTTCTCATTGTCTTTTCAGAAATCTCACTTTGTTTCTGCGTAAGTATGAGAAATTCTCATTTAATTTTTATTGCTGATGAAAACCTTGTATGCAATTCCTGTTTACCATGACAAATAATTAAGTCCATATTTTCTGTTAATAATTTCAGTCTTAAAATATTTTTAGCTGTGTTTCGTGTATTAAAGTAATCTTTTTGGTATAGTAATGATTTACTTTCTCTTATATATGGTAGAGAAAGTATTGTTTTTGGATCAAATTTTCAAAATTGAATTTCACATTTTGAGGTCCCCTAAATCCAAAAATCATGTTTTAAGCGGTGTGTCTGTGTGTGTGTCTGTTATTAACATATCTGAAGAACAAATAATAGCTGAAATTCCAAACTTGGTATTTTAAATGTGATTAATGATTTACAATAATGATTTACTTTCTCTTATATATGGTAGAGAAAGTATTGTTTTTGGATCAAATTTTCAAAATTGAATTTCACATTTTGAGGTCCCCTAAATCCAAAAATCATGTTTTAAGCGGTGTGTCTGTGTGTGTGTCTGTTATTAACATATCTGAAGAACAACTAATAGCTGAAATTCCAAACTTGGTATTTTAAATGTACATCATATAGGGATGCTACACAAAACTTTTTGCTGAGATCGAGTAAACGGTTTGTGTACAGTGACACCCAAGAGAATTCAAATGCAGTATGTCTATGGGGGAATTGCAGGTAAACATCTGTAGACTGCACTAAACAAAATGAAGCAAATATATATTTTTTATTTGCTTATAAACATGTTTCATGTAGAATATGATGTGGAAATCATTTATTGTTCATTTACAGGGCTAAATAAAAGAACTAGATTATAGTGCGACAATACTTGAAAATTGATGGAAGTGTGTATCAGGATGTGCCGTGTGTTACTTATATAGGATTATATTTATTTGCACCATGTGATGTGTAAACTTATGCTGACTTTGAATTATGAAATTAATAGTTTATTGAGTAATGTTTCTATTATTTAGGCCTAAGTTCTGAGCTTATTCATGTTATATCTCGTATGATGGAACCTGATTACAGAAAGAGACCATCTGTAGATGAAATTCTTCGCTATAAAGCAGTTGACAAAGTAATGGTTTATAGCATTTTGTTTTTATAATTTTTAGACATAACATTCTAACTTTCCAGTTTTTATTTGTAATAAACATATGAGAAAAATTAGATTTTGTATTTAAAATATAATTATTTTTCATACTTATTAATTAAAAAATACCTTAATAAAATCCTTAAACATTTTGAGCTTCTCTATATATTTTGGCACAGCAGTCGGGGCCATCATCAGAGCTCGTGAATGACTTGAAGATTACTGCTGGGTGGTTTGTTCATCCTTTGTCTCTTCTTCACTCCTGTCTTCACTTCGCTTTATCCCCCGCCTTTTCGGAAAGTACAAAGATCATAAAAACCCTCCATCTCTGCGTCCTATTGTTAATAAATCAGAAGGTCCTACTTACTGTCTTGAACTTTTTATGAAAGATATCTATAAATCTCTCCTGCCCCCCTCTAACTTTTCCATAAACTCCATGGAATCCCTCATTCAAAAACTTCGCAATACTAAAATTTCTTATGATACCCTTAATAGTTTTGACGTTAAAGATTTATACCCCTCCATCAATATCTCAGAAATTAACACCATAATTCAATCTCTTATAATCAATCAATACGGCGACAACAAAATCAGCGAAACTCTAATACGTACCAACAACCTTTTACTCAATAATTCATTTTTCTTTTTTGATGGATGTTATTACCAACAGACCCAGGGCGTCCCCATGGGCTCTCCCATTTCGGGGATCGTCACCGAACTGAAAATGAGAATCTTTGAAAATACTGCCAGTAACATAATCAACAATTGTAAACTTTGGGTACGTTACGTCGATGATGTTTTTTCTGTTACCCCTCCGAAACCAACCATACTTTAAATTTTCTCGACGTCACCATAATTAAAAATAAAGACCACTCCATTGACACCACCGTTTTTAGGAAACCAACAGCAATAACGAAATTATTAATAATAAATGTCGCACCCCTCTCCCCTACAAATATGACGCTATTCGTTCCTATGTCAACCGCGCTATCCTCATTTGCTCAAATAAAAAATATTTGAATTCCGAATTAAAAGTAATAAAAAATATCGCTAAAAAGGCCAATTATAACCCCACCATCGTAGATACTTTCTACAAAAAACGTATAAAATCTCTTAATCGTATTCCTAACGCTCAAAAAATAAAACAATCTTTCACCCCCGCGATCCCCTATTGCAAAGGAGCCTCCCTAAAAATTAAAAATGAAGCCAAAAAACACAACTTTAATATTCCAATTAAACCGAACAAATATATATATCAACGCATACGTAATGAAAAAGATCCCATCCATTTTAAACACACCGCAGGCATTTATAAAATTAATTTCCAGTTCCACAATAAAAATAACGCTACATACGTTGGTATGACCAAACGAAAAATTAAAGACTGGATTTCTGAACATTTCACCGACTTAAAATACAATAAACACTCTACAGTCTTTTCAAGAATAAACAATACTAACTCAATTAACATTAACTCAATCAACTATCAAAAAATAGCTCCTTATAATTATCATTATTATGCCCTCAAAAGAGAGGCTCTTGAAATACTAACTTCTAACAATGCCGTTAATGATGTCAAACACAGTATTATTCCACCTGAATGGCAACCGTTATACCATCAAACCAAGCGAAGTGAAGAGAGGAGTGAAGAAGAGACAAAGAATAAACAAACCGCCCAGCAGTAATCTTCAAGTCATTCACGAGCTCTGATGATGGCCCCGACTGGTGTGCCGAAACATATAGAGAAGCTCAAAATGTTTAAGGATTTTATTAAGGTATTTTTTAATTAATAAGTATGAACTATAATCCTTTTTTAAAACTTTTTGATGTTTAAAATAATTATTTTTATTTCAATTAATATGTTAAATTGCAATATAAAAACAATTTTGAGGAGGGGAAGGGGGGGGGGATATTACTTGCAAAAATGCTTCTGTTGTTATTTTTATTCAAATTTGAAACATTTTTCTTCTGCTTACCTATTCCCTCTGTGTAACAATGTGCAAGACAAAAGAAAATTTTCTAGATAGTTGTCTCAAGCTTACTAAAGAGTGAGGAAAAGGGCATTTAAGTTCATGAAGTTAGGGAAAATGGGGCTAAGTGTCTCTAATGAAAGAAGGCACATTTGTGGAGGTGTAAAGAGGAGGCAACTTTTACAAAAAAGGAGCAATGCACTTTGTGAAAAATAGGCATCAATATTACAAAAAAAGTAAATAAATGCAGTCCTTAAACAATTAATTCTACCACTGCGATTGGCATATTTGTTTATACATTTATGAATAATTTTTAGTTTCTTTGTTACTGTTAGAGGTTGCAGAAATCTGTCAAAGAATCTAAAAATAAAACAATTAGAGCACTATTTTTAGGGAAGGAAGGTGTGTTTTTTGGCAAAGAGTGAGCATTTTCGTTCCTTAAGGAGCATCTAGGGCACTCATTAAATTTCGATAGATAGGCAGGGCCATAGTACCCATCTCCAAGCCTCTAAGGAGAACCCTGTAAATAAAAAAACTGTGGGAATTCCAGTCTTTAGAGATGTCTCTACATGAAAAATATCCACAATTTTCCCAGTTTTTTCTATGTTTGCATGTTTTAAAAATGTTTTATTGTAGAGAGTTGAAATTTTGTATTTAGGTTTATTATAGCATCTAATTGTGCACCTTTGTTTTTTGGTCATTATTTAAAAGACCTTCCATTTCAAAAATTTCACAAAAATCTTGTAATAGAACCTACATAATAATACTGTTACAAAGAATAAAAATCCTTTCCTTTATTAAACAGTATTGTTGTAGTGAAAATCTATATACAGTCGAACCTAGCTAACATGAACATGCTTAACATGAATTTTTTCCACAATCCCCGTCAAAGTAAAGACTGGTTTCTGAGTTACTGATAACATGAACAAATTTTTTATTCCCCTTGAGATTTGTGTTAACGAGGTTTGACTGTATCTTATACTATTAAGTGAGCAATATTTGTGTATATTTCACTGTTTTCGAAAATGGTGGCTCGGACAGTTACGTGATTTAACACAAAGGTGCCCCCCAAAGATTCATTGTGCACATCGAAGTCAGATTTTTGAATTTTTGATTAGTTTTCTTTTAATTAATAAAAGTATGAAAGTAATAAGCTAATAATAGCAAAACATTAGCCATTTAAATTTTATCCATAATTTAATTGTTGCCAAAAAAATTTACAGGTTAATTTTTTTTTTTTCTGACAGGAAAATAAATACATTTATCTAAACGTAAACAATAAAAAATTAAATTATACATCTAAAAAAAAATTGACGTCATTATCACTTTAAAAAAATTTTTACACATTGATAAAGTGCTAATGTAGTTTATAATGCTAATATATGTTGTACTAAAATCAGTTTTATTTTATGTATAGATCCTCCTGGGTGATTTATTAAATTTTTGTGTTGAAGTACACCGAACATTTTTTGAAAAAGGGTTAATTTAGCAACAGCGATTTTAATCTAGGTAGCACATCAAAAATATAAAAATTATAAAATATTACAAAAAGAAAGAAAGAAAAAATAAACCGAAATAGTAGTTACATAAATGATCTATTTTTATCTGAGTAGATAATTTTATAGAAAAAAAAATGCAGTTTTAAAAATAGAAAATTTATCTCTGCAAGCACTATTTTACCATATTTTTATCAACTTCTATTCTTGTTTGTTTGTATGTTTGTTTGTCTGGTTCAAATCTTGCAATCGAATTTTAACTAACTTCCCTACTAGCTAGACATTTGAAATTTTCACAGTAGCTTAGAACCCGGTGACAACACAATACTTCGAAGTCCGATTTTCGAATTTTTGATTAGTTTTCTTATAATTAATTAAAATATGAAAATAATAACATCCTAATAGCGTTAAAATATTAGCTATAATTTGTTGCCAAAAAAAATTTGCGAGTTCATTTTCTTTCAGCATAAAAATAAATACCTTTAATTAAACGTGAATGTTAAAAAATTGTAAAAAGTTAAATTATGCATCTCACAAAAATTTACATCATTATCGCTGTAAAAATTTTATTTGCTGTAAAATTGATAAAATTTTACTTTTAAATTTCGCACATTGATAAGAGCTCTATAATTCATCAGAAAATTTAAAACATGGTATACAAAAAGTTTTTTTTATCTTATAATTATTAAACCAAAAAACCGTTAATAAAATACACTGCTCGACATTGAAAATGCATTGAAAACACCATGATAATAATGGAATGAAATTTGTTGGACACATACGTTATAGTAGGAAGAACAATTGATTAAAATTTCAGGAAAATTGGAGTAATATGTACTGAGAAAACAGTACATAAAGCAGCGCCCTCTGTGAGCAATAACAGCACATATCTGCCTAGGCATTGAATGGAACAGCGATTGGATGACATGTACGGGTAGAGCACTTCATGAAGCTTCAACATGATGCCACAATTCATCAATCGAAGTTACTGGTGAGTGGTGGGGGGCCAGTCGCTTTTCAATGATTAAACAGTCATTTTCATTGGTGCGGGATCAGGAGAACGCGCTGGCCAGAGCAACAGTTGAACACATTCTCTATCAAAGAAGGTCCAAACAATACAAGCAACTTGCAGTTGTGCATTATCTTGATTAAATTTTGCGCTACGGAGGCCTCGAATACAGGGCAGAGGGGCGGGCCTTAACTCATCAGAAATTTAATGGCCGCTGTTCAGAGTGCCAGGAATACGAACATGAAGTAATCGAGACGTGTATCCAGTGGGAACCCATAACATCATTGCAAATGATGGACAGTATGATGATGTCGAATCCCAGCTGGCAATGTGCATTATTCATAATGCCGTTAAATACGGATAAGGCAATCTTGATGCTGTAAACAGGATTGTGATTTGTCTGAAAAGTGACTTCATGCCATTCCTGCGTCCAGGTCCATCGTTGATCACACATTAATGGCGCCCATATCAGTAATGCAGTTTTGAGGGTAATTAGAATTTTCGTAGCTGCATACTGAGTCACCACCTGGATTGATGGTATGTTGTACCATTGGATGCACGTCCCGGTCACCTTTTGTTTTCATT